>LPNX010495894.1:924003-985590 GCA_001517045.1 Pseudotsuga menziesii | reverse complement strand
AAGTGGTTTAAATTCCACTACCACCTTTCCAATTTAACCACCTCACAACTTTACTCTCCGGAAACACTAATACCCGTTGATGAGTTTTCACTTTTTACATTAGTGGTTTGATTATACCTTAAGAAAGGTAATAGATCTTGTTTAGCGCTTAAACCTTCATTAAGACTTGGTTTGGTGAATAAGAGGCCGCTTTTTGACTTTGGAAAAAATATCCAAAACTATATAAGTTTGAATATAAATAAAATAATAAGTTTATAAAATCCATTTTATAAATTTCATTCAAAAGTTAATAAAACGTTTTGCCCCACTTGTGAAAAACTTATTTCTATTTTTACCTAAAATTCCTTTAACTTCTCTTCTTTGCCAACTTGGAAATAGATTAATGAGAAAAATTTGGAAACCAACTCAATCACCCATGCAAAATTAAAATTTTGAAGGCAATAAGACCAATTCCGACAAAAATAAATTTAGTGCTAACACCCATTACCAGAGAGCATCTTAACAGAGAAGTAGTCCTACACCAAGCCTTGCATACAACTTGTTGTTAGGAAGAAGAATATTGGAGGCAAAATTCAAGAAGCCTATGGCTTCAGGTATGAGATTGTAACACCTCTTTTTTTCATAAACAAGTTGAATCCAAAAGGAAATTCAAAGCAGTCCTCTAGATACAAGCCCAAGGCTAGTTTATTACTGAATTTGATAAACTTAAAGAAGAAGCAGTTCAACATTTTAGTTCCATTTATTTTGAATATTTTATAGATCAGACTGTAGAGTCTTGGAATATTTTGGACTTACTCCCAAGAAAATTGCAAAGAAAGGATAACATGAAGCTCACTAAGCCAATAGCTCTAGAAGAAGTAAAGAGTGCGTTAGATGATATGGAGGAGGACAAAGATCCTGGACCTGATGGGTTCACAACCCGGTTTCTCAAAGTCTGCTTGAACATTGTTTCCAAAGATATTAACAAAATGGTGTTGAAATATTAAAATCGCAATAAGATCGGGGGAAGTACTAATTCAAGCTTTCTATCCCTTATCCCAAAGGAAAAGGTTGCATCTTCTTTTAAAAGTTTTCGACCAATTTCATTATGCAATATTGGTTATAAGATCATCACTAAAATCATGGCCAAAATACTAAAAGCCTTCCTTCCTAAACTCATCCCAAAGAATCAAGGAGGATTCATAAAAGGTGGGAAAATTTGGGACAATAATTTTCATGCTGAGGAGGCAATACATTCAACTATGGGAAATCGAGAAAAAGGTATGGTGATTAAAATTGATTTTGCTAATGCTTTTAACAAAGTTCGCCATTCTTTCTTTTTCCAGGTAATGAGGAGTTTTGGCTTTGATCTTTCCTTCATTCATTGGGTTAAAGCTTGTATTTTCGAACCTTGTATTTCCCCTCTTATCAATGGTAGAGTGGCCTACTTCTTTAAAGCCTCTAGAGGAATTCGACAGGGATTCTGTCTCTCCTTTTTCTCTATGCTCTTCAATCTACGATTTTCAACTTTCTGTTAGAATGCACAAGGCTAGCTAAAGAATTAATCAAAATTCAAATGGCTTGAGGAATCAAGGACATCTATCATGCTCAGTTTGATGATGATACACTTCTCCTGGGAGGATTAAGTTCAAACAATGCCAGAATGTTTAAATTCAAATTGAACATCTATAGTAACACCTATGGAAGCAAGATAAATTTTAGGAAAAGACAGATTTACAATTGGAACATCAATTCGAGGGAGATGTCAGAAATCTATTGAATTCTTGGGATCGAGGGTGTCACTCAGTGGGACTCCTTTAAATATCTAGGAGTCCCTATCTTCAAAGCCTTCCAATAAGCTACAGATTGGAGCCCTATAGTGGAAAAAGTCAAGAAGAAATTCCTTTCTTGGGGAGCGGATCAAATTAGTAGGGAAAGTGATGTTAATCAAATTAGTATTAAGTAGCTTTTTGATCTATCAATGTTCCATCATGTTAGCACCATCAAAAATTTTATTTACTATTTAAATATTGCTCCGAAAATTTCTTTAACAAGGAGGAAAGAGAAACTCGAGGGGAGGGGGTGGAGTTTTTTCTAGTAAGTTGGGAAAAGATCAAAAAATTGATCCAAGAGGGTGGATCTAGGTACCAAAATTCTCTAGAACATGTTAGGAAATACGAGTTCAAGGATTATTCAGGTTCTCAAGAAGAAGTACTTCTTAGGAACTAGAATGTGTTGCCTGGATAAAGACCCCAATGTTAAAAAATGATCCCCCATCCTCCCCATCTGTAAAACATTCCTCCCTATTTTTAGAGAATAACTAACTTGGATCCTAGGAAATGGGAAGCAAATTAGCATTTGGAAGGATTATATTATGGTAAATATGCCTCTAGTTCATGATCTTGACATTCAAAATTTTAGGGAATGGTTGAAAAATAAAGGAATTGAAACATTATGGGATATATCTAGCTAAAATAATGACTCCTCTTCTACTTGGGAAAATTGGAACATTCTTGTATGCCTCGGTCATCTGAAGAGGAAAAATCTTAGTTTTTTTCTTATTTGCAAGGAATAGTGCCCATCACTAGCTCAATTAAATACAAAAGAGGATTGGGCGCAAGATCAGGCTCTTATACCTCTGCCCAAGGTTATAAAATATCGTCTACCTTACCAAATGTATGTGAAACCCCCACTGTTTAGAAACAAATATGGAACTATAAGAGTCTCCCCAAGGTATATATATTTATATGGACCCTTTCCCATGGAAGCATCCTTACTGGTAAAATTATGGAAAGAAGGGGACTTGTCGATCCTTTCCAGTGTCCACTTTGTATCAAAAGTAAAGAAACTTCGGAACATTTGTTTTTGAAATGCCACTTTGCTAAGGAGGTCTGGGATCATGCAACATAACCTTGGTTTGGAAAAATCGATCTCCAAAAACATATTTTGTTCCTTCTTAGTAATTGGGATCAGAAGCATCCACTTTCTTTGTCTCAAAAATATTGTCTCAAATTCTGTTGGTTGATCCTTCCCAAATTTATCATTTGGAAACTTTGGTTGGATAGAAACAAAATAATATTTAGTGAATAAGCTCAATATCCAACACAAGTTGTTTCCAAATCCCAAGCTCTTATGGGAGATTGTCTTCATATTCCCTCTTTTCCTAAGAACTCAGACCCCTTGCGTCAAGAATAACTAGATTGGCTAAAGTCCTTCAATCTCTCAGAGGCTTCCATGGTTCCTATGATCCAAATTCATGAAGCATGGGAGATAAGGCTTGATCAGTCTCAGTTTGATAACTGGGGGAAGGAGCACAAATTATACAAGTTGTTTTTTATGGGGATTTGAAAGGGAATCCAAGGATGATAGTGGGGGAGGATTTATTTATAATCTCGAAGAAAAAATCGAAATAGAGTATTCCCGGAGCATAGGTCTTGATACAAACAACATGGTAGAAGCCTATGGTATCTGGAAAGGATTAAGGAAATTGGAACACCTAGGAGTTGATGATGCTATGTATTTTGGAGAGTCTTGGATAATAATACAAGCCATAAATACAACCACCTAATTCAAGAATATGAATTTAGCCAGACTTCTTCATAGAATTAAGCTTTTTTCTCGCTTGCTCCAGACAATTAGGTTTTATCATGTCCATCAAGAATTGAATAAAAAATCAGAATACGCCGCAAATACAATGATTCACCTTAGTTAACATGAATTAAAAGTTAACCAAGATACTCGGGGACCCATCTCCCCTAACGCCAGAGCTCGTTTGATGGATTGCATGTGTGTAAAGGTAATAAAAAAGGATCTTTGGTCTGCATCATAGAATAAGAAGAGGCCACTCAAAATTTATTTGTTAGGGTGTTGAAGATCGAATTGCAGGTGGGTAAGCTCACAATGGATAGGAAAATTAATTTCGAGGTGACGCTAATCGATTTAGATCTCAGATATCTAGGTTTGGAAATTAGATATTGCTGTTAGTTTTTGGCTGCTATCCCAGTTTCAAGTTTAAACTCTTATGTTAATCATTTGATGAATTCCATAATTATGAACTATGAACAAATCAGACTGTATGGTAGCCAACCATTTTATATTTGTTCCAGTGATTCAGTCACTGTCCTCTTAATATAATTCCATACCCTTTTATGCTAAAAAGAAAATGGTACAATGGAACCAAGTAGTCTAAATATTATACTATTTGGACATGTTTTCAACTCCCTTTCTGCCTATTTTCATCCAAAACCTAATTGGAATTGTTGGAATCACACATATAAGGTGTTGAGATTGCATAGATGATGAAGAAGGAGACTAAAATGATGAAGGTATCTATGGATGGATGCTAGCCCAAAGGGGTTGAGCTGTTAACCATGTCCCTTACCACATGGCGTACAACGACGAGGGTGATCTTTTGTATTTTTTCACCGACCTGTGGTAAGACAAGCCGGTCTTGAGTGCTCCGTATTCACTGATCTGAGCCTGTTTTTCACCTCCACCACCATCATTTTCACTGCCAGCTGAAAGTACCCCTGAAACCACAACATTTATGTAATCTAGGGTGAACAGTGAGCCTTTGGGTTCCCCATAGGTCCAGGACTCATCCCTCTCACTGTCACCGCTAGCGAAATTCACCTTGGAGTCAAATCTTGGGGGCTTCCATTCTTCACTTTTCCCCTCTTTTCCTGACTACTCTCCAACAGAAGTGGCCACCAGTGATGCACTCTTTGCACCAGACCCTCCTTTGTCTCTTCTTGAACATACCTTTCCGGGAAACCAAGATCTACCAAAATAGAGGTGGCTCGAACCTCTTCCAATGCATTTAGAACAACTACCCTCGGAGCCACTTTTTATGGAAGAGGACCTAACCACATAAGGCTTCATCACCTTCATTTTACAACCTGATGACCAAAATGAAATCATTCTGGGGTTAGGCTCAGAAACTAGCAATAAATTCTTGCGTGAGGATTCCCTAGAAGAAGGCGCTGGGGGAGAAAGAAACCCTAATCGAAAGAGGAAGAATAAGTGCCTAACCCCCAGTGGAGGAACACTAAACCTAATATGTGGTATTAACCTCTCAATTGAAGAGGTGGGGGAAATGGAAGACCTGGTTTTAGTGGGGAATATAAGAGGAAGAAACCATATTCAAGAAGAAATGGAATTATGGGTCCAAAGGAATTGGATGGGCTTGATACAGGCTAAAGCAGAGGTCACCGCTCTTTCTAAAGGTTGGTTTGGGTTCACCTTCAACAACAAAGAGGAGGCAGAGAAAATTTTGAACCAAAACTAGTTTTTCGGTTCGACGCCCATCATGCTCAAAAAATGGACACCCTTGTTTGATGTGGATAGCAAAAGACTGGATAAAATCCTAGTTTGGGTGTAGCTTCCGAGTCTTCCATTGGAATTTTGGAACCCAACATCGTTGAAGGATCTTGGAAACACCGTGGGTTTTTTTTGGAAGCAGATCTATCCTTTCTAAAGACTCGCAGGAAATATGTGGCAAGAATCCTTGTCTTGATGAACATCTGAATAGAGCTTAGGGAGCATATAAACCTATTTTGGGGTTTCGATACCCGCCAACAAATACTGGACTATGAAGGTTTGTTGTTTAGGTGTCACCACTGCCACAAAGTAGGGAATATGGAAAAGAATTTCCATTTGGTCCCTCCACAGGTTTTTCCTTAGAAGAGGAGGATTTCTAAGGAGGAAGAGGCACAGGAAATAGGTAATACAGATGCAAGAAAGAGCAAAGACAATTCAGCTAACCCTACGAATCCTCTAGAAAAAATAGGATGCTACCTTCCGAAAAGCTGGAATAGACCTCATGCCTCAAAAACCTCGGTCTCCTCTGGGTATGTCTCTAGGTATTTATTTAAAATATTAGTTGAGCGATTTGAATTTAAATGATTCTTCTAATCCACAGTTAAATATCTTCACTCTGGTTTTCCCTTCCCCTCCATAGGAGAAACCCTCCCCACCCCCTTCCCCTCCTCTGACGGTCGCTCCTTCCCCTCTCTACATGCTGCCCCTTCAAACCCACTTTCTTCGTCCTCTATGATTAGTTTGCACCTCAGATCAAGGGACATCCCTGCTCGGATCCATCCCCCATCACCTTTCCTTGGACTGGGCTCAAAACCTATCTTACCATCAAAGGGAAAGGGACAAGGCAGACCCTCACTTGTCTCCTTTTCTCAGTAGAAAGACCTTTAGGATCAAGAAAATGGAAATTTTTTTTTTTTTAGGGAACTTAGAGTAGAGCAAGCCCCCGAAGGGGTTCCCAAATGAAACTCCTCTCCCTCAATTGTAGGGGTCTGGAAAGTACCCAGAAAAAATTTCTTTAAAGAGGATGCTCCTAGTACAAGAACTAGATGTCATTCTTCTACAAGAAACTTTAGGTTCGGAAGTTGAGGTTACAAAGTTTTTATCCTCTATTGAAAAAAAATTCTCGTTCTTAGCCTAGAATGCAAGAGGGCTTTCAGGTGGTCTACAAATGGCTGGATTCATTCCACCTTACTTTGCACAAACTCGTGGGGAGCCTCCTATGGAATGGGGACTCAAATTATATGGGCAGAAGCAAATTTACAATTAAACATCCTAAACATCTATGGTCCTTACAACAGAAGAGTGGCTTTCTGGGAATCTTTGCAAGCCTCCTAGATCCTAAGAAGTGAAAATGTGGTGATTGATGGAGGCCTAAACTTCACACTTGGAGCCCATGAACTATGGGGACCAAAAGCAAGAATATATCCTCTGGCCACCTTCTTCAGAAATATCCTTCAGAACATCAAGATGGTGGACCTGGGCCCGCCAAATCTCAGGCTAACATGGGAAAATAGAACATCAGGGGAAGAACAAATTACAAAAAGGCTTGGCAAATTTCTTATGGCAGAAAGTTTTCTAGAAAAAGATCTGATGTTCAAACTGTGGGTGGATTCAGGAGCTGACTTTGACCATATGCCTATTTGTCTGGAGAGCTTAAGAAACCTAAAGAATCCAACCAACCCCTTCAAATTCTATGCATCTTGGCTAAAAAATGAGGTAGTCCTAGGGCTCATTCATTCAAACTAGATCCCTTATGTGGTAGAAGCCGAAAACCATGCTGCCACTCATTTTGCTCAAAATATTTCTCGCATTAAACTCGTTTTGAAGGAGTGGGCCAAGAACAAAAAATCCTTGGATGATCAAACCCTCACTTAGATTGAGGTGGAATTGGCAGAGATCCATTACTTCGAAGGGGGGGATTCCTCACTTAGGAAGACAAGGAAAGACTAATCTCCCTTGAATCCAACAAAAATAAGATATTGAAGGAAATGGAGGAAGTATCGAGGCTAAAGAGTACAACTATCTGGATGGAATGTGGAGATGACAACACAAATTTTTTCCAAGATTTTTCCAAAGGAAGAAAACAACATAATACAATATGGGAGTTAAGAGATGCACACAAATGAGAAGGTCTCCACCTTTGAAGGAATGGTAGAGACTGGTAAAACATTTTCAAAAATATTTTCAAAGCAGACCAACAGGATACAATTGTGGAAGTCATCCAGACATCACTTTTTTTCACTGGAAGGATCTCAGAAGAGGACAATGCGGGTTTGATGGAAGATTTTTCAGAAGATGAACTAAAAACAATTCTGCATAGCTTCCATAAGGACAAAAGTACATGACCGGATGGATGGACCATTGAATTATTTCTGGAATCCTATGAGAAAATTGGTCCTGACCTTCTTCACCTGATTGAAGAATCCCTTGAAAATGGGAATGTTCACCCTCCACTTAACACAACTTTCCTGGCCCTTATTCCAAAAAACGACAACCTGGTCAATCTGGAGGATTTCAGGCCTATTTCCCTCTGCAATATCACATATAAAATGATAGCAAAAGTGATTGCTCAACGTCTAAAGAAGTTCCTCTCAAAAATAATCTCGCTCGGGCAATTTGGCTTCCTGGAAAACAGACAAATTCACGAAGCAATTAGAGTTGCTCAAGAAGGATTGCATAACATAAAACTCAGAAAATCCAAAGGAGCAATTCTCAAGATTGATCTCTCTAAATCCTTTGACCGAGTAAGTTGGATCTATCTGAGACTCCTTCTCACTCACCTAGGCTTCAACTACTCTATTGTAAAATGGATCTTTGCCTGTATCCGCATAACATCTTTTGCAGTCCTTATCAATGGCTCAACCTTGCCTTTTTTCCTTTCAGAGAGGGGCCTCATACAAGGATGCCCTCTTTCTACTCTCTTATTCCTATTGGTAGAAGAAGGACTGGGCAGGGATATTCTTGATGCAAAGAGGAGAGGGATATATGAGGGAATCAAAATAGCCACAAACCTCAGTATCACTCATATGTTTGTAGATGATATTATCCTCTTCTGCAATGGCTTAATTCGGGAAGTAGAAAAGCTCTAAGCAATTTTACAAAGATTTTGCAAAGCCATAGGCATGATGTTAAGTGAGAAAAAATCCACTATTACCACTTTGAATCTGGAGGAGGACATAATTAGGAGATTCTTAGACCTTTTTCTGTTCATTGTCACTGTATTGGATGATGGTCTCAAGTACCTGGGTTTTAGGTTAAAACCAAATTGCTACAAGAAAGAGGACTAGAATTGGATGCTGGAAAAAATGGAATGCGGGGTAAATATATGGTGCAAGAGATGGCTCTTGAGAGCAGGAAGGATAATTCTAGTAAAATCTATCCTTGAAGCCATCCCTATCTATTGGATGTCATTGGCATGGATCCCAAAATCCATTTTGGAAAAGTCATGAAAAATTTGCTCAAACTTTTTATGGACAGATAACAAGAATAACAAGTCCTCCCCTAGGTAAAGTGGGATCAAATTGCTAGACCCAAATCTCCGGGAGGGTGGGGACTAAAAAACACTGCACGGTTCACTAAAGCTCTAGCGACTAAAGCAGGATGGAGGCTTATCATAATGAAAAGCTTGAGGACGAAGGTGATATTTCATAAGTACATAAGTCTAGTACCTCTTTGGGATTGGATTAGAAACTCAATCTTCATCACTCCTCCATCGGGATCAATTATTTGGAAGACAATCTGCAATGCTTTTACACTCATTCATAGTGGCTTATCTTGGAAGGTTGGCAATGGGACAAGAGTTAGAATTGGTGCATACCCCTAGCCTAACAGCCAACTCAATCACCTTTTCCCACACCAACTCATTCAGTTTTTGCAACAAAGGCCTCTTTCACTTAAATTATATTGCTGACCCTACCTCTACAAACCTATGGAAACAATGGTGGTTGGGACGTAGGGAGCTTGAGATCCCATTCCATTGGACTCAAACTTTGAATAGGTTCATTTCAGCCATTCACCTATCTCATATTAGGCTCATAGATAAAGAGGATGAACTGTTTTGGGAACATACTGCACATGGAAACTACACCCCAAAGACTGGATACCAATAACTTTTCTCACTACTTTCCAAAATGATCTGAAATGGTGGTAGCCAAGGCTTTGGAAACATAAATTCCCTATGAAGGAAAAGGTATTTATGTGGTGCACCCTTGATAATAGAACTCCAACCTGGGAAAGAATGCAAAAAATATCTTTGGAAGGGTCAGGATGGTGTACTCTTTGCAAAAGTAACAAATAATTTGCCAATCATCTCTTCCTCACCTGCTCTGTTACAACTCAGGTCTGGTCACATTCACAAGATTTTCTAAATCAATGATTCGAATGGAATGGACAATCCTTTGAAGATGCCTAGAAAACATGGTCCACCTCTCCTCATCTAGCCCATCTTAAAGCTCTACCCCTGATCCATACTTGGAGTGTCTGGATAGATCGAAACAATGCAATCTTCCAGGAAAAATCCTTATCACCTGAGGACATAGCAAAACAAGGCCTCAACATCCTTTATTACTTCCCTCAGACCAAGGATGCACCGTCTGTAATAATATTCATAGAGGAAAAAATTATCCTTCTTTTCCCTGGGATTTTTTTTGATGGAGCCTCACAAGACCATAATTATGGGGGTGGTGCCACCCTTTTTCTAAATCAAAACCATCACTTTCAGATCCAAATGGGTCTTGGAAAAAAAAAAAAGTATGCAGAGATCATGGCTCTAAAACTCCTTCTCTGCTTCTCCCTAGAAAAAGACTATAGAAAGCTCCAGTTTTTTGGGGATTCACTCATAATTATCAACTAGGTGAACAAAGTTCAGCAATGCAGAAATCTTACTCTCAATTCACTTTTTGAAGAAGTAAACAGACTCTGGACAAATTTTGACCACAGTTCATGCCGTCATGTTTACTGGGAAAGAAACACAACTGGCGATCAACTATCAAAAGAAGGTTTGAAGATGGAGCACGGTACTTGGAAATTTTTTGAAAACAGGGATGCAGAAGTTTATGAGTTTTTCCACAGGCTGTTCACAGAAATAACTCCTACTAAAACTAACTCTTGAACAATCAGACTCTTTAATTTTTTTTTTCTAATCTTTTGTCTCCCAGCTTCGCGTGGAGAGTTTCAAGCAGTTTTTTGTAATATCTTCAGCACTACGTGGGACTCAAGGAGACTGTTATATCCTTGATGTTTTCAGCTTAGCAGTGATTCATGGACAATTTAATGACCAAGTCGTATGACTTGGAAAGTTGGAGACATTTTGTTTTGTTCTCGGTTGTTTAACAATGGTATGCATGGCATACATATTATGTAAATAACCTCTTTTTGATCAATATAAATACAAGTTTTTTTTCTTCAGGGAAAAAAAAGGTGTTGAGATTGCATAATCAAAGTGGAACAACGGTTTTTTAGGTTGTTGAATCCATTTTCACAATCAAAAATGGATTTTCAACAATGAAAAGCTATGATTTGACCAAATAGTAATGGTTAAAAAAGTCAAAATTGTATAATCTTTAGACATCTCCCAATGGAATGCCGTAAGAAAACAAGAGCTACATGCACTGCTTACCTTTTATTTTTAAAAAAGAAAAAGAAAATAAAAAGCAACTAAATCATTCATAATTAATTTTAAAATAAAAATAAAATCTAAGTAACTTTTATATAAATAAGCAAAAAATATTAAATCAATTTAAAGTGATACACACACACACACACACACACACACACACACACACACACACACACACACACATATATTAAACATGACCCTCCTATTCCACCCTTGGAATCAAGGCCATCCATAGGCCTTCCTCCAAGTGGATCGTGGCATCTGTGGGGCCATACCCGCCACTAGGTGCCATTAGACCACACTCACATGCCTTATCCATACCAATATGTATAAAATGTTAATATTTAAAAATCTTAAATATAGTGAAATTGGGTATTAGATATTAGATCTAATATATATTAGATCTAAAAATCTTAAAAATTGTGAAATTGCAAACTTTTCAAAATAATAATATAAAGTAAGCGAACCAAGTTAAATATATTTATTTTTGAAAAAAATATAAATAAATAGATGTAAGTTTGTTGAATTATTTGTATTGTTTCAACATCAATATTTAATATTATTAATATGTGAATCATTTTTAAAATTTTAAATTATTTTAAAAACTATCAAATTCAGAAATACAATTTCTCGTAATAATAAAAAAGTTCAAATTAAAAGTTGGAATTCAAATTATAAGTAAAAATCAATTAAATTATAATTACAAATATTAATAAAGCAACTTATCTTCTTCTATAAATAATATTACATAATTTAAAATTCATATTATTTTTGAAAGGAAAAGAGATTTAAAAATTAATTTAAAAATATTAACTTTAATTATGTTTATTAATATTTTTTATATATTTAAAATTTAAGTTAAAAAACTATATTAAACTAAAAAAGACATAGAAAATGAGAGTATTTTTCATATTTTAAAAATAACACAAAATATAAAAATTATATATTTTCTTTTGAAATTAAGTTTAATGATTGCATAAGAGAAGATTAAAAATATTAATGGTGTTATTTCAATATAAACATATAGATTTAAGTTGTATACTTATTTTTGAATAGGTAAAGAATTGTATATATATATAGTGATACTAGTGCAACATTAAATTGACAACACTACTACATTCTAACATAAATATTTTATGAACTTTCTAAAGTTTTCATAATATATGTAAATTTTATTTTATTTTCTTATTTTTAACTAATGTGGTCAATGATAAAAATAGTCCCATAGGCCAATCAGAGTTCAACATATATGAAAATAAACTGAATAAATAAAAACAAATTAATATTATTTTTCTTAAGCTTTAGAGATACTTTTGGTTTCTTAGCCAAACTAATAGGGTGAAGTGAAACATATAGTCCATGCCTAGAAAGAAGTGTTACAACATAATATTTACTATATAACTATGATGCTCTTTAAGGTAAAGTAAATAATATTGAATTCAATTTTTTTTTTTCAAGCCAAAAAAAGTAACTTGCTATTCAAAAGTTGAATCAGAGTTACATCAATCCATAACCAATGTTCAAGCCTTTTTTCAAAAAGGCATTCAATCCACTTCTTCAATAACATCCTCCAATGCCGAGGGCTCTAATCATGCTAAAAAAGACAAACAAAAATCTCCATAGGGATAGACATAGCAGCAAGGATACCAGACTGATTCCTTTAAATACAAGCTTGACCAACAATTTAGTATGGAACAAAACAACACATACAAAAAACTTCATAAAATAGAGAGAACGAAAAGCGATTAGAATAGAGAAATCACTCATTTGTCGATGACAGTATCATCAACGAATTCTTCAAAATGAATTAGACCATCCATATGATCCACTGCCTCCTTGGATAAGGCATCAACAACTCTATTGAATTCTCAACAAATATGTGAAAATGGTAACTCCACAAAAGGCTCCTTTAACTCCATACTCTTGATCATCCATTGTGATAGATGAAGGACATTAAGACTAGCATTTCTAGAATCCCAGTCAATAATTACCTTAGAATCACCGACAACATGAAGAAATTGTACGCCCCTCTTATTAGCAAACCACAAGAGACACCATAAAGCCATCTGCTCAACCTTTGTATTAGTTCCATCCCCAACTCCAATATTAAGTCTAATGAGATGATCCGTTTTAATTTTGTGGACCATTCTAGCACCACATAAACCCATATTAGCCCCATCAAAGAACCCCACATAAAGAGAATCATCGAATTGCGACTACATGAGAACTTTATTCTTAAGTTTCAACTTGGATTTATGAAACTCTAGGAAAATACCAATGGCTCTAAGACTGACTTGAAGGGATGAATATTGTTTACCTTAAAAAATTAATCGATTCCTTCATTTCCATACTTCTCAAATTAAAAAAATGGGAAGTTCTTTATACTCCAAGCCATCATGTGTCCTGAAAACTTATATTCTTCCAATTTTCTCTGAATTTTATAATATCTTGGCACTTCTCCCACACTCTACTAGCAAAAATACATGTAACAAAAAGATGAGTTACATATTTATTTGCAACAAAATAGAGAGGACAAATTCCTGAACCATAGAATCCTCTTTTGATAAGGTTATCCCAAGTAAGGATCCGATTTTCCAAACAAATCCAAACAAAGAAACTAATTTTTGTAGGAATCCTCCACTTCCAAATTTTCTGAGCTCACCATTTAGGATAAATATTAGTGTTTTATTAAATGATGAAATCATAAGCCTTTTTTGCCGGATTTTACCATTGGAGTTCTCCCAGTCTTAGACTAGGTCATCTTGAACACAAGATAATTTAATCCTTGCTCCATTATGGGAGAAGACATACTTGTCCCATCCTTGGCCATTACACCCGTGAGTCCCAAATATGAAGAAGTGTACCAAAGAGACGAAGAAGACCATGAATCCTCATTCTTATACACTTGAGATAAACTATGAATATTCAAAGAACGGATATAAGAATCTAAATAATGCGATAGCTGAACATGATCCCTAATGCCAACAATTGGATCGAAACTTATGTAATCTTGAATGCCCCTTCCCACTTCCCAATAGATTTTTTTTTCAAAATCAGTAATATTTTGTATAGACCTTTCCAGATGATAGAAGAGTTGGAGATAAGGCTTGGAGTGTTGCAAATCCACTGAGAGATGAAACAATATTTAATGTATTTAATTTTTAAAACCTCACTCCCAAGGTTGTCATCAAATAAGGCCCTCCAAAGGGTTTTAACACTTAACACTTAACACATCACCAAAACCAAAAGATGATTCCATCCCCATCCCCCCAAATTTTTGGGGAGGGAAATGCTCTGCTAAGAAACTATGAGATTTATAAGACCAGATCAAATGAATTGGAACATCCTTTTCCTTATAATTTCTAGGACCGATCTAGGGACCATTTCCAAATAAAGACAATAAACATGAATGCTTTGTAAAACTGAATTGGCCAAAACCAATCTACCACCAAAAGATAAAAATATGAATGATCAATTGTTGATTCTTCTCTGTACCCTTTTAATAAGCCAAATCCAATATTCCTTTTGATAGCCATTAGGTTTAAGAGAACCCTGGATATATGAACCCATTCTGAATATTTACCATTTGAAAAGGAAGATAACTAGCAACCCGCTCACACAAACCCTGCTCTGATTTATCCTTAGCATAATTATAAAGAAACATAGACTTATCCCAACTCACAAACATACATGAATCAGAACAAAAAGAATTGATAATTTCCAAATATAGAATCCACTCTTGGACCGTTCCTCTTCTGAAAATTAAGACATTGTCGACAAAGAGAAAATGATATGTGTGCATAGAGGAAGAGAACCAGGTACCTTTGATTTGTTTCCTCGATTTTGTTGAATTAATTAACATACTTAAGCCTTCAATGATAAGAAGAAACAATAATGGTTATAAAGAACATCCTTGACGAAGCCCTATGTCTCTTTTGAAAAAAGTAGTAGGATGAACATTGATCAAAATGACAAAATTTGCACTTGTAATACATGCCATTCTCCAATTTGAAACCTCCATAATAAGCCCAGTTTGAATCTAAACAAAGCATAAAAAATACCAATCAAGCCTATTGTAAACCTTAATAAGGTCCATTTTCAATAGGAAAGCCTTCATCTTCTCTTGCTTGATGGTATGGAGGCATTATGAGCTATGCCAATAACATCCAATATATGTCTATTCGATAAAAACCCAAATTGCTCCTTAGAAATCTTTTTCTCCATAATGGGTTTAATACAATTAGAAATGACCTTAGTAATCACTTTATATACTAGATTGCATAGGAAAATGTGGCTATAGTCATTGAATGAATCAGGCTTATCCTTCTTAGGAATGAGAGCAATATATGTTGAGTTCATATTTCCAGGGACAAAACCATTTTTTCGAGATTCTTCCATAGCCTCCAACAAGTCCTTTCCAACAATATAAATAAAGCAGAGGAAAAATTTGATAGTCCAAGCATATAGGCTAGGAATTTTAGCTTTGGAAAATTGATTTAAAACCCCTTTAACCTATTCTAGAGTAACTGCTTTACCAGTGAAGACACCATCTTGCATGCTAAACATTCTAAGATACTTATTAATCACTTTTAATTTTACAAGAAAGTTTGAGTTTGCACCTTGTTTATACACCTCTTTGAAATAAGAGATAGCCCCTTCTTCTAAATACAGTTGGTCATACAACAAAGCACCATATTTATCTTTTTAACTCCCAAATTGCATTGTTGATCCTCCTCTGGTTCGCAAAATTTTGAAAAAAAATTGTATTTTTTTATCACCACTCTCAAGCCACATAGCGTGACTCTTCAATATCCAAGTGTCCTCTTCTTGTTTGAGAATTTTTTCCCTAGTAGATTGCAATGAAGAAATTTAATATTTTCTGGCCTTAAAGAACAAATCCTCATCAATAGAATCTGATAAAGTATTCAGTTCAAACTCGATTTGGAGAAACTCAGTTTGATTCCCTTCCTAATTTTTCTTTTCCCAAGCAATCACACCAAATTTCAATAGTTTCAACTTAAATAAAAGAGATCAAGTTGGAGAGATGAAGTATTTTTCTAAATATTCTAACCATTTCGAATAAACCAACTGATATAATTCCTTATCATCAAGCCAAGTGTGATTAAATTTAAAAGGGTAGATAAGCTTTCTGTTATTAAAGTCCACCTGAAAGATAAAAAATTTGCAATCACATAGACTAGAGGATAGAGACTAACTTCTATATATTCCAATAACCCTGCTTAAGTCTTCAAATATTAAGAACCGATAAATCCTTTTGGCAATTCCATCTCTACCAACTTTTCCATTTCGCCAAGTAGGCACCAAAATATTGGGAGAAACATTAATTAAATTGGCATTTTGAAAGGTATTTATCAAGAAATCATCCAGAGGGTCAATTAATCTTTCTAAACCCCATACTTCTAAGGAATACAAAGTCAGGTTCGGATCACCTGCGACAATTAGAGAAGGATCATTTAGGACACCACTTTGAACCACTTTGTCCCAGAATTATTTTGTATGGTTATAAGGACCATAGATATTGAGGATTAAAATAGTCCTATTCAAACTCTTAACTCTGCCTTCCATTAGAATACCTGCCCTAATATTGAAAGTAGAAAATTGGGCCTTCAAATGATTCCAAGCAACTAATAATCCACCCTACATCCCATTATAATTCTAACCACAACAATTCTAGGTAGGAAACAACTTAAGAAAGAAATCACATGCTTGTAAGATAAAAGACATTGTCTCTTGAAGGAGAATAACATCGGGATTGACCACTTCAATTAATCGCCTGAAGGAATTTCTTTTGGGAGATCTGTGAAGCCCTCTAACATTAAGGGTCAACAAAATAATTGAGGAACTCATGTTTGGGGCAAATATGCTCTAAGGGCCCCAAATAAAGTTTCAGAAGTAGAAACATAAGAGATGGCTTTTCCAATAGGAGTAATCTCATAAAGCTTCGGGTTCACAAATTTAGGATCGTTTACAGGGGAAGGATAAAAAAATTCATTAGGAATCCCTCTTTTAACCCATTTTTTCCTGGTAGTTACATTCTGGAATTAGGTTGACAATATAGGAATAGTGGAACCATCTTGGGGTTTTCTTAAATATGTTGACATTTGAGCAAAATCAGTGAAGCTTGAACTTTAAAATTTTTATCAATCAATTTCAACACTTATGAATTTCATAAATCATCCACTATGAATATTTATATCATCCACATATGAATCTCATAAATAAACCAACCACATAAATTAACTCCATAATTCATCCATATAAATCAATCAACCATGAGAGAGAAGATATACCCTGGGAAAACACTCCAAACATGGAGGATGAAAGACCCAACAATTATTTGAGTATGATAGATAGATTTACACAGAATGGTTTACAACACATAAGTAGATTTCTTGATAAGAGATATAACCACGACAATAGAGAAGAGAGATCCAGTGTAACCTCGCAAAAACATTTGCATGCAACTATATTGAACATGTGATATGCCTAGCATATTAATAACAAACCAAAAACCCTAGCATGCAAAATTTAGCGCATAGGAGGCTCAGTAAACACACTGAGAGCAACACATAGTGCATTCACAAGGAGGAGATAACTAGAACTCCCTCCATGCAAGCATTAGCACCCTTCCGTTCCTTAATTAGCTTTAACTAAATGTTCACTATGTTGAAATGAAAGTGAACTAACTTGAACTGAATGTTAACTGACTTGAACTTAATGTTAACTAAATTAAACTAAATGTTAACTTACTTGAACTGAATGTTAATTGATTTGTACTGATTGTTAACTTACTTGAATTGAATCTTAACGGATTTGAACTGAATGTTAACTGAATTGAACTGAATTTTCAACTGACTTAAATTGAATATGAACTAAACTTAATATTTAACTGACTGTTGATCACTTAGTTAACATGTTAACTTAAGTGTCATCAATGCTTCACGCTTAGTGCCATCCATGCACAATTTCTATTATTAACTTTTGCATGGATCTCTTTAGTTAACTGATGCATGTTGATTGATGAACATTAAGCTCTTCTTTCATTAACTGATTACATTCATTAATGGTTCAATTGATGCTTTGACCGAGGCATTGATTGAGGCATTCATAATTTAGTTAAGCTTTATAACTTGAGTTCACTCAGACATTTGCATGGGAATTCAAATTCTCTTTCTCTAAGTTTTATCTCGTTATAATTAAATTATTAATGCATGGTCCATATGTGTATTATTGATCCATCTTATCATATCACACTCAGAATAATTATTCCATACATACTAATGATCATATATATTACCCTAGGCCATTTAATCATATGTTAAAGCAATTCACTCTAGGGGTAGATAATCTCTAGAGGAGACTTATTCAACTCAATGACCATGACTAGCAGTATATCACATAGTATAAGCACCTTAACAAATGGAGGTCCATAGTTTTGATACAATACAAGACTTCAATTTTGATAAAACACAAGATCATATCCACAATTGAAGATCAATTCTCATAGGGAACCTTCTATGAGTATACTTGACTTGATACTACTCACAAGTCTAGTCTTGATATTAATCACAAGATTTACAATACAACATCACTACCTCAATCATATGAGGATACATGGACTTGAAATGGATCACAAGTATGACTTGATATTACTCACAAGTATGAAGAATGAATCCTGATGTTGTGCAATCAAAAAAATAGATAGAGATATCTTATTTCAGCCCCAAATCCTCTTGGAAGGTAGAGGACTCTAAAGGAGGTCAAGGGGTACCCGAAGGGGAATCATAAGGACACGAAGCAGGAACCACCGAAAGCAAAGAGAGGGAATGATGGGATTGAATCATAAGGGAACCCAAAGAGGACTTGTGATGGACAAAAGGAGAATCACTTGAGCCAAATCTAGGAAGACAAACCCTAGGAAGAACTTCATACTCTGAAACATTTAAAAGATTACTAGACAGACCAACCCTAAATACTTCCATTCCATGAGAAGAGGGCTCCAAATTATAAGGAACTTCAATGTGAGATGGATAAGATTCTCCATCAACCTTCATGCCATTAATCTCAACAAATACAAGCTTAACTAGATTTTCCTTCGACAAAAATTTAAGAATAATAGGAAGAGAATTTTGAAACTTACCCAGAAAAGCTAAATCCGAATATTGGTCAAGTGGGATATTCTTCTATAGATTTGAATCTGATTCCTTTGACTCCCCCATAGCCAAAGACGATTCCAATAAATCATCAAAAAAATTTGGAAGATCTCCAAGACATATATCCCTTAAATTCTCGACTTCACGACAATTGAAGCATCGAAAGGGAACTTGCCAATAATCAAGCTTTTGTATAAAATCTCCTTCATTCCATATAAATTTCACTTTAGTAGAAAGCCCCTCAAAATAGTTGAACTCAACTAAGACCCTAGGAAGTATTCTGTCACTTTCTACCAATATTTCATCTTTAACAAGAATGAACCAACCGATTGAATTGGAAACCGTCATGAAACCCCAAAAAGAACAACACTGTAAGGGAAACCTTGGCAATAAAACCCAAAGATGGCTTTTCAAAAGGTTTTCCTTCCAATGATTGAAACCAACATGACATCTAGATGAAACTAGCGACCCATGCCCAATAACCCAAAACTTCTCTAAGATTGTTTGAATACTTTATCTATTAAAAAGTGAAAGCTAAACCGGTTGTTCATCAAAATGTTTACTCATGGAGTGTAATTGATAAGAGGCTTCTAACATTCATTATCCAATCTATGATTTCTAGTCACGACATCTTGATATATTCAAAACGCACCAGAAGGGTTCTCTTGGACAACCCTAAAACCATGTCAAAGGTGATATTTTCCCAGAACATAGAGTGTCTTCCTTTTTTTAGCTTTATCTTTCTTAACCTTTCTTCATCTTCTTGTAGATTCACCAGAAAATTAGTCGTGTTTGTCTTCTACATTTGCAACCACCGTTGGGGATGAAACTCCAATAGAATTCGAGTAAAGATGAGGTATAGGGGGGAAATCAGAAAGAGGAGTATCATAAAAAAATTGTAACCCTTCGGCTCTGGTGGAGGAAAAACCCTTAATCGTTGGCAACTCTAAACCAATGTATTCCATTAAGATAGACATATTAGGGAGAAAGGCATGTGTTGAGGAGGGTAAAGAAACTCTTGTCACATTAGCATTTTCTAACGTTGGGTTTTACCTGACATGTTAGAAGAGAGAGGGGAGAAATCCATAATTCCTTTATCCTTACCCATTGGGGTTCGAAGAGGCCCACTAGTTCCTTTTTCCATAAAAAAACAAAACACCCAAAAGAAACTAACTCTAAAAAATAGTAAAAACTGAAAAAAAAATCCCACTTTTTGGATTGGTTGGTACTAAGCCTCTCTTGCGAGAGACAGACTCTAAGAGGTCTATTAACCCAGACCCAAGGTAAGGAAAACACCATTGAACTACAAAAAACTCATAAAACTGCAAAACCCTAGCCACAACCTGCACTTACAACCTCTATTCCCCTTTGAATTCAAAATTGTTACCAAAGCTAAAAATTGAATATATTATGTATTAATAAAATCATATCAAAACTTATAAATGAAGCATTGGTTGTAATCAAAGGTGCAAATAAGTATCAATGTTAATATTTGAAATGAAACTATGACTTCCATGCCATCATCACATAAGATCCATACGAAACCAAATTCTTCCAGCCCTTTGGGTTTGAAATAAAACCATGATCTCCATTACGTTAGCTTGGTGTAGAACAAAAGCCTTCTACCCTACATTTACCATTGTTATTGTTGTTTATTCAAGAATGTTTTTTTTATTGTTACTACCTTTTGTGTTTATTATATACAAATACGAAGCCTAAAATGTTGAGTGGGCCCAACCTTCAGTAAAGTGTTTAATAATAAAAATAAAATAAAATACTGAAAATGTGGAATGGATCCAAGTTTTAGTAAAATACATAGTCCACACTTGCTCCAAAGCATATCAATTGATCAATTTTGAATTATATGAATTGATGGTGATTTCCATATAGGGAGCATATCTTTTAGAATACCAAGCTTACATCATTGTCATGTTTAAGACGATTTCACTTGTTTGAAACCTAAGAGGTATTATTTTTTTACTTATTTTGTTGTGGGAAAGAGTTATGTAGCCAATTACATATATGTTTGTCTGCAACTTATTGAATTTCATTAAAAACATCTCTACAAACATTATGCCAAATTGCATGCTTGTTCATGCATAAAGAGAGCTGTATATTTCTAGCAAGTACGTGAGTATAGTTTGGTTTGTGAAGTGTTTTTCAAGCTTGTAAAAGCTAGAATGCCTCGAGTATAATCCATCTTAATGAACATACCATATCAACAACACGTTGAAGATCGATCTTTACTGTGGTGATAATATCGATTTGGCCCAACCCACCAAACACTATTATAATAATAATCTTAAGCTTCACATACAAGAAGTGAGAGAAATTGTACATGTGAAAGCCAATAAAAGGAGTTAGTGAAGGGCTTTGTGGTGGGTGTGTTATGTGGAAGTTTGAGTATCCTCTTTTCAACGTGGAATTTTTTTTGCTATAGAAAACAAAAAAAAGAAATCAGTATTATAGCTTTGGAGTTAGAACCACATTAAATTAACTATCATAATTATTGCTTTAGTTAAAACCATACTAAATCAAACATGCTAAAATTAATCTAGACATTGATAAGCTTGCAGATGTAGTACCCTAGAAATACAATGCTTGTCAACAAGGGTCGTTATCACATTGAAGATCCATCCTCGCTTTGGTGATAATGTCAAATTGACCCAGCCCAACCAACAATCTTACAATAATAGCAATCATGTAAGAAAAATAGTGAGTTAATGCATGTTGGTGATAATGCCAAATTGGGCTACCCCACCCAACAATATTATAAAACAATAAACATTATAATTTGTCCTATTATCGTAGAAGCAAAAAATAATAATTTAAAAATATATCAATAAAATTTTTTTAACTAAAAATATTAATAACTTACTTTCTCATTTAAGTTATTTAGTTTATATAACCGATGAAATTCGTTATAGATCATTATTAATCTTTATTAAATGCCTAGGTCTAATTTTCAAAACAATCACTATTATATCTATTTAGTTTAGACCATATTAAATTAATTATAATAAATATTGGTGGAGTTAAAAACATATTAAATTAACCATGTTGTAATTAGTTTGGACATGGAAAGGCTTGTAAAATATATCACTCTGCAAACACAACCATTTTCTAAAAACTTTTTTCCACGACCTTCATTTTAGTATTGCAAAAAATACATTAGTTGGTTGTGTAAACAATGGAAGTAAAACACATCCCTCTCTCTATATTCAATCAATTTTCCAAGAAGATATATACAACTCTAAATATGAGGAGAAATTAAAATGTAGAGATAGCATAGAAAATGATCCCATTTCTACATATGTGCTGTCAAAAAATATCGACAATGGATCTTTGGTTGATAATAATGGAGCATGAGAGTTTTGTAGTGTTGTTTTCGACAACCCCTACATGTCTATGAGGGATACTATCTTTATGAGAAGGACCAACCACTATCTTCTAGTCAAGGATAGAAAATAATTTATCATCAATGCAGATAAGGGGAAGTCTAATATTCTTTGGTAAGTGCCCACCGAGTTTAAAAATGGATAAAATCAAGTAAAAACTGTGTTATTCTTCTTGAAACAAAATTAGAAAGAACAAAAGTTGGTTGGACTAAAGGTGTTCTTAAAAATATGTACAAAAGAACATAAGTGTTGAAGTGTTGATTGGAATTACTTTTTCAAACATACAAAAAAATAGTTATGAGATCTAAAAGGTATGCCACTCAAGAGTGAAATGGAACATGAGAAACAATGTTTATTGAACGCCTCCTTTACCAAACACACGACTATGTAAACATTCCACATTAGAATTAATTAGATGAAGCGTAGAAGTAGTTGTAGGAATTGTTGGATTAAAGAGTTATAATACCTAATACCTTGCTTTGTGGGTCACTTGTTATTTTGGTGTCTATTAGAATGACGAGACTAGGAGAATGCGGTCGCCTGCAAAGCTCTTAACAAGATCACCCTCAAGAATGGGTACCCTTTTCCCATGATCGACGACTTGTTGGATTGATGATAACATGTGAAATGCTTCATTGATCTAGATTTGAAATTGGGATATCATCAAGTTTGGATTATAGAAGAACATATTTAGAATATTACCTTCAAGGCAATGCAAGTTCTATATGAATGGTTAGTAATGTCTTTTAGTTTGAGTAATGCACTAACTGATTCTATGCATCTAATGAATGATGTGTTGCATCCATCCACATATTTATTTGTCGTATTATATTTAAATGACATCTTGATACTTTGTTCTACTTGGGAGGAGAATATAATAGATTTGAAGCATGTCTTGGAGACACTAAGAAAACACCACCTACTAGCAAACATAAAAGTGTGAGATTGCCAAGCAAATCCTAGTGTACAAGGGGCATGCTAATGGTGGAGGGGACCATCCCTAACTGTGAAGATGCCCCATATATTAAGAAGTTCATAAGTTTGTTTCTAATTATAGAAACACCACTTGATGTTATGTCATCCATTGGTAAGAGTATCTAGTGGGGCAAGGCTCAACATAAATCAATTGAATAATTGAAGCAAAGTGTTTATCAAGCCCCAATCCTATTCCTATCTAACTTGAAAAATACATTTGAAGTGAGAATGGATGAAAATGGGTATGTTGTTTGTGCAATGTTAATGCAGAGAGGGAGCCTAGTGTGCTATCATGTAGAGCTATTCTATGGAGCAATGCTAAACAACCCTACCTATGAAAAGGAACTATATTCTTTGGTGTAAGAAGTGAAGATGTATACACACTAGTATATGTTGGTAAAGAGACCATTATCCACACTAATCATGAGCCTTTGAAATACTTGCAAAACTAGAGTAAGATCAAGCAAGAAATACATTTAAAAAGGATTAAGTTTCTAGAATTGTTTCATGTAGTAATCATATATAAGGAGGAAACCACCAAACAAAATGTTTGATTTGTTATCAAGGACACCAACACCCAGAATCATTGCTTTAGGAGCCATTATGCACATGGAACCATTCACCCAAAAATCATATAAAGAAATATAGAAGACGAGGACTTTGAGGGGGTGTGTCATCCAATGCATGGTCAACAAGAATAAGCACAAGGAGACAACAAAGTTAGTTACCTTATCCAAGACATGGAATATATATGTAAGAAAGGGATAAATCATACAATGGATGAGGGAGGCTCATATCTTTAAGGTTGTTAGACATTTATTTGTTAGGAACACTCTATCCTAATTGTAGATGTTGTAATATCCCAAATACTTATATTTTCTAATTCTATGCAAAATTTTGAAATAGCCAGGCATGCAAAACTGCCATGCAAAATTTCCCTATATTATAACTGATTTTAGGGTTAGGGTTTGCAGGATAGAATGAACACTTACCACTGATAAGCTGGCTGAAAATGATCCAGAGAGAATACGCATGCAAGATAAACCGAGCTGATGAAGAAATAACCTCTTTTTCCTCTGTAATACCCGCAACCGACTGAATTAGCTAAGGATGACATTTTTGATGGAGGGATGGTCAGTTTCAGCTGAAAGTTGGTCGGACTGTAGGTGTGCCCATGATGGAGAGCATGGATGGAGCATGCAAGAGTTTGGACCTCTCCAGATATCCTAGCGAATTGATCTGCCTGACTGATGCTCACACCCCCACACTTCTGTATTCTGCTACTAGCTGCTCTAGGTGAGCAATCCGATGACTGATAAACACTCAAAGTAGTAGAGTGACTTGTTAGTGAGGATGCAGGCCACATGCAGAAGAAATATCGTGATCCGGAGTCCTAGTGAATGACTTGGGTTTTCAAGATGAATTTCCTCGGCTATATGGATGAACCTACAAATAATATTCTAGCATATACTGGAAACACTGAATAATGATGAATAAAATAGATGCAGTGAAAAACGTAGATGGTTTATCCTAAAGGAGACTAGGGCAGATATTGCACTGCCGAACCCTCGTTAGTTGAAGACTCCGTCCTCATCCCCAACTACCATAGCTACATGCTGTGCTACTGCTCAAATATCCAAATCAATCAATAATAAACATAGGTATCTCTTTAGGCTCCCTCATTCTTCTTAAATAGATCCTTATGCACTTTTAGGGTTCTCTGGTCACTTTTAGGGTTTATGCTTTTACTTTTGCATGCATGAGATTCTAATTTGATGTTGACTTTTAAGCCTAAAGAGAAAATTCTTCTCCTAGCCTACTGCTGACTTTAGTACTGAAGATGTGTCCCGAGTTGTTCTAAGTACCAAATGTCCTCAGTCAATCCCCTCTTATACAGTACCCCCTCGAACCTATGGGGATTAAGTAGGTTAGCTTGTGTTTTGTTGCCTAATCGGACGAGGAAATTACAGTCCTCCCCGCATGAGATTGATTTTCCTCAAGCAACTGCAAACTGGGATGCTACAATACTTGTTCTCCTTCCCATGTGGCATCCTCTGGAGGTAATTCTTTCCATTGGACCAAGTATTCTCTAATCACCCAATTCCGTAGTTTTCTTTATCGAGTCTGTATGATCCGTTCTGGAATTAGTATCAATAATACCTCATCATCTAAGGGAGTCTGTTGATGGAGAAATGTGTTTTCCAATGGTCTTTTTCAGTTCGGACACATGGAATACATTGTGAATTTTGCTCTCCTGTGGCAGTTCTAGTTCATATGCCACCTATTCCACCTTTCTGATTATTCTGTAGGGTCCGTAGAAGTGAGGTTTTAACTTTTCCGTTCCTTTCTTATTAAGTGAAGATTGTCTGTAGGGTTGGATCCGTAAGTATACGAGATCTCCTACTTCAAAGCTCTGCTCAACCCTGTGTCTGTCTGTGTACAACTTCTGCTACTTCTGGGCTGTCTGCAAGTTTTCTTTTAGGATTTTAAGGATATCCTGATTGTCCTATATCCAATCCTTTTCCTTAGGAGCCCTGCTGTCTCCGAATGCTAAATATGCAAAGTCCAATCCCTAATAGCCATATAATTCCTTAAAAGGTGTCATCCTAATAGACAGGTGGTAGGTATTATTGTAGCAGTACTCCCCTAAGTGTAGCCATTTAATCCAGGTTCACTGCTTCCCTGTTACATAGTTCCTGAGATACCCTTCAATCCACTTGTTGACAATCTCAGTTTGTCCATCACTTTGGGGATGATAACTCATGCTGGTAGCAAGCTCAGTTCCCACTAACCTGAATAGCTCCTGCTAGAAAGCACCGGTGAATCTACTGTCCTGATCACTGAAAATGGTCTTGGGTAATCCATGCAACCTGAAGACCTGTCTAAAAAATAACTCGGCTACCTGGGCTGCGGAGTAATCAGATGATATAACGAAGAAATGGGTGAATTTGGTCAGTCGATCAACCATGACATATAAGAAATCTCGCCCTTGGACCTTGGGCAACCCTGTAATGAAGTCCATGGAGATACTTTCCCACTTCTGTTTTGGAATCGGTAGTGGATGAAGTAACCCTACTAGATGGATGTGCTCAATATTGTTCTACTGACAAATGCTGCATTCCCGCACATGTTGCATATCCTATCCCTTGAGGCCCTTCCATGAGAACCTCTCTCGGATCTGCCTATAGGTCTTCAAGAAACCCTGATGTCCTGATAGTGGAGAGTCATGTGACACCTGTATGATTTTATTTCTTAAAGCTGATTCTGGGACGAGGTATATCTTGTTCTTGTAATAGATGATGTCATCGATAATTCTGTACCTTTCATCCTGAACCTGCCCATCCAATAGTTCACAAGCGAATTTATTTTTGGAGTACTCTACTAAGAGAATATCTCTCCAATCTGTAGATATACTCATGAGAGATAATGAAGCGGGTCGTTTGGATAATGCATCAGCTACTATATTGTTCTTACCCTTCACATACTCTATCTCAAAATTGTAGGCTTTCACTTTGTTGACCCATTTATGTTGGCACTCATTCAGCTCCTTCTGCTTCGAGAAGTACTTGAGGCTGTTATGATCTGTCTTCATTTTGAATTTGCTTCCCACCAGGTACTGTCTGAATTTAGTGAGAGCATGTAAGATGGCTAGAATCTCCTTGTCATATATGGAGTAGTGGCACTCATAGTTCTTCAGTTTCCTCCTCTCAAATGCAATGAGGTGATGGTTTTGCATCAATACTGCTCCTAGCCCTTCCCTTGAGGCATCACATTCTACTACAAATGGCTGTGAGAAGTCTGGTAATGCTAAAACTGGGCAAGAACTCAGAATGACTTTCATCTCCTTAAAATTTTTCTGTGCTAATTCTCTCCAGGTGAAGGCTCCCTTCTTTGTGAGATCTGTCAGGGGTGCGGCGAATTGGGAGAACACCTTAACATACCTCCGGTAATACGTGCAAATTCCTAAGAAGTCTCTCAATTATGTGACTATTTTTGGCATGGGCCAATCCTTGATAGCTCAAATTTTCTCCATATCAACCTGTACTCCTTCTGCACTGATTATGTGCCCCAGATACAACATTTCCTTCATGCCAAATTCACACTTGGGAATTTTCATGTAAAGTGAGTTTTCTTCTAGAGTGCTCAATAATTCACCCAAATGTTTCAGATGTTCCTCCCATGTTTTGCTGTAAATCAAGATGTCATTAAAGAATACTAGCAAAAAATTACGTAACTGAACTCTAAAACTATGGTTCATGCATGGCTGAAAAGTGGTTGGAGCATTGGTAAGTCCAAAAGGCATGACCAGGAATTCATAGGGACCATAGTGAAAATGAAAAGTTGTTCTAGAAATGTATTGATCCCTTACTCGGATCTGATGGTACCCTGAGTGAAGATCAATCTTTGAAAAGTATTTGGAACCCCGCAGCTCATCCATGAGTTCATCAATCCTAGGGATGGGATACCTATTTTTGATGGTATTTTTGTTGAGTGCTCTGTAATCGATGCACATTCGTAGTGTGCCATCCTTATTCTTGACTAGGACCACTGATTATGCAAAGGGGCTAGAGCTGGGCCGAATGTATCCAAGCTCCAACAATTCTTAGATCGTCTTCTCGATCTCATCCTTATATATTTTGGGATGCTGATAAGGAGTGGTGATGATTGCTTGTGTCCCCTCCTCTAGCTCAATGATTTTCTCAAAGCCCCTGTCTAGCGGTCTACTTGCTGGAAGGTCCCAAAATACCTTTTCATGCTTCTGTAATAAGGCCTGAATATCATCTAGGTGTCGTGTGTTGTTCTCTGGAGGTTTCCTAAAGGTGACAAAAAATTCTGTAGCCCATTCTGTGTCATTTTGTCTGAGTACTGCCTCCATTCTCTGTGAAGAGACTGGTTTTGGGGGATACGTGTTCATGCCCCTCAAAACTACCCGTTTTCCATCTGGCCCCTGGAATTCCATTTCCATTGCTTGGTAGTCTGTAGTATATTTCCTTGTGGAATAAAGCCATTGAACACCTAATAATACATGTGTATATGACACATCTACTACATAAAATGAATCTATCATCTGGTAGTTGCCTAATGTGACATTCAGTTTTGGAATCCAATAGTTGCACTCCATGCTGGAGTTTCTGGCTACAGCTACAGCAAATCCATCGAACTTCTCTATCTGAATACCCCTCTTGGCTACCCAAGCGGAATCAATGAAATTATGGGTTGCTCCCCCATTAATCAATACTCCCACTCTGTGGCCCTGTACTACTCCTCTGACCCTGAGAGTATGGAATCTAGGTACTCCAGATAACATAGCAATAACTCCCTCTGGTATATCACCCTGGAGTGACTCTTCCTCTGCTACCCGTAGTTCTTCTGTTGCCTCCTACTCATAGTACTCCCCATCATTGTCCGAATACACTTCGATGTAGTGAGCCTTGGACTTCCCTGTGCACCTGTGTCCTGGAACCCATGGTTCCTGACAAGTAGAACATAATTTCTTTCGCCTCAAGTCTTTCCTAGTGTCCTCGTCTAACCATGTTTTCTTTGGAAAATAATGCTGGAAAGGTTTCTTGTCCTTGTCCCTAACTAGAAAGTTGGTTTTGTGAGGGAAATTGTTATTTAGAACTAAATCTTGGAGATCTCGGGCTTGGCTAATGGAATCCTGTAGAGTGGGGGATTTTTAGGCTTTCACCCATCCCTGTAGTGGCTCTGTTAGGGCCTCAGTAAACAACATCGTCAAACTGCTCTCTGACACATATGTTACCATGACCGCTATCCTTTGGAATTCTGAGATGAAGGCCTAGACGCTACCTGTCTGTTTGAGTTGAGCTAACTCTCTGAAATGTATCTCTAGATCTTTCCTGTCAAACCTCTCCATGAGTTTCTGAGTGAACTCACCATAGGAGTGGATGGTGTTGTGACCCAATGTCACTAATCTGTGGTACCACCACTCATGAGCCTCTCCATCCAGGTGGAGTGTAGCAAATTTAATGGCATCTATCTCTGTCATGGCATTGAGTTGGAAGTAGGTATCCAGCTTTTGAACCCATATCCTCACTGAACCTCCACAATTCCCATCAAAGTTGGGAATGGTCAACCTGCCTAAAGTTTTCTGCAGTTCATAGTTATGATTAGACCCCTTGTTGAACTTCTTGGGCCTTTTCATACTCTTCATGTTGAAAAAATATGAAAAAGATATGGCTGCATGAAATTCATCCCCTACATCCCTGTACTCCTCTAAATAGGCCCCAAAGGGTTCACTAGGCTCTACCTGCATGACTGGTCCCGATACTGCACCTGCCAAGAAGTGGGGCATAGTCGGCCTGTTGGAAGGTCTGTTATATATGTGGGGTGTATTCTATATATTGGTGTATGCAACCTTCCCATTGCTGCTTGTAGAACCTCTATCTACCAATGAGAGAGGTGTATTGCTGTTACCTGGTTTTGGTTTTGTCGATAATCTGTTGATTGCATTAAGTACATATTTCTGCCCTTTGGCTAATTCTTGCAATGTAGATACTAGGTTGCGAAACTCCATCCTGTCCTCATATTCTGCCATTCCTTTTCCCCTATCAGAGTGTATACATGTCGGCTTCATGTTTGAGTTGGTGTCTTCTAGTTGGATATCCTCAAATTCCTCCGTGTACCTACTCTTCCTTCTCCTATAGGTTATGAAAGTATCATCATATGTATTCATTTACTTTTCATTTCTCAAGCCCAAAGTTGGCCAAGAAGATAGCTTTGATACCACTGTAATATCCCAAATACTAATAATTTCTAATTCTATCCAAAATTTCGAAATAGCCGGGCATGCAAAAATGCCATGCAAAATTTCCCTATATTATAGCTGATTTTAGAGTTAGGGTTTTCAGCATAGAATGAACACTTACCACTGATAAGCCAGCTGAAAATGCTCCAGAGAGAATACGCATGCAAGATAAACTAAGCTGATGAAGAAATAACCTCTTTTTCCTCCGTAATACCCCCAACAGTCTGAATCAGCTAAGGATGAATTTTTTGATGGAGGGATGGTCAGTTTTAGCTGAAAGTTGGTTGGAGTGTAGGTGTTCCTATCCCAGAGAGGATGGCCAGAGCATGCAGGAGTTGGGAACTCTCCAGATACCCTAATGAATTGATCTACCTGACTGATGCTCACGCCCCCACACTTCTGTATTCTACTGCTAGATGCTCTAGGTGAGCAATCCGATGGTTGATAATCACTCAAGACAGTAGAGTGATCTTGTCAGTGAGGATGTAGGCCACATGTAGAAGAAATATGGTGATCTGGAGTCCTGGTGAATGACTTGGGTTTTCTAACTAAATTCCCCCAGCTGTATGGATGAACCTGTAAATAATATTCTGGCATACATTGGAAGACTGAATAATGATGAATACAATAGATACGGTGACAAACCTGGATGGTTTATCCTGAGGGAGACTAGGACAAATATTGCACTGCCGAACCCTCTTTAGTTGAAGAATCTGTCCTCAACCCCAACTGCCATAGCTACATGCTGTGCTACTGCTCAAATATACAAACCAATCAATAATAAACATAGGTATCTCTTTAGGCTCCCTCATTCTTCTTAAATAGATCCTTATGCGCTTTTAGGGTTCGCTGGTCACTTTTAGGGTTTATGCTTTTACTTTTGCATGCATACGATTCTAATTTGATGTTGAATTTTAAGCCTAAAGAGAAAATTCTTCTTCTAGCCTACTACTGACTTTAGTACTGAAGGTGTGTCCCGATTTCTTCTAAGTACCAAATGTCCTTAGTCAATCCCCTCTTATAAAGTACCCCCTCGAACCTATGGGGATTAAGTATGTTCGCGGGTGTTTTGTTGCCTAATCGGACGAGGAAATTACAGTCCTCCCCGCATGAGATTGATTTTCCTCAAGAAACTACAAACTGGGATGCTGTAATACCTATTCTCCTTCCCATGTGGCATCCTCCAGAGGTAATTCTTTCCATTGGACCAAGTATTCTCTAATCACCTGGTTCCAGAGTTTTCTTTCTCGAGTCTGTACGATCCGTTCTGGAATTAGTATCAATAGTCCCTCATCATCTAAGGGAGGTAACTTTGTTGATGGAGAAATGTGTTGTCCAATGGTATTTTTCAGGTTGGACACATGGAATACATTGTGAATTTTGCTCTCCTGTGGCAGTTCTAGTTCATACGCCACCTTTTCCACCTTTCTAATTATTCTGTAGGGTCCATAGAAGCGAGGTTTTAACTTTTCCGCTCCTTTCTTCTTAAGTGAAGACTGTCTGTAGGGTTGGAGCTGTAAGTATACAAGATCTCCTACTTCAAAGCTCCACTCAACCTTGTGTCTATCTGTATACAACTTCTGCTAATTCTGGGATGTCTGCAAGTTTTCTTTCAGGATTTTAAGGATATCCTAATTGTCATGTATCCAATCCTTTTCCTTAGGAGCCCTGCTATCTCCGAATGCTAAATATGAAAATTCCAAGGCCTCATAGCCATATAATGCCTTAAAAGGTGTTATCCTAATAGACATGTGGTAGGTATTATTGTAGCAGTATTCCCCTAAGTGTAGCCGTTTAATCTAGGTTCACTGCTTCCCTGTTACATAGTTCCTGAGATACCCTTCAATCCACTTGTTGACAATCTTGGTTTCTCCATCACTCCGGGGATATAAACTTGTGCTGGTAGCAAGCTCGTTTCCCACTAACCTAAAAAGCTCCTTCTAGAAGGCACCGATGAATCTACTGTCCCGATCATTGACAATGGTCTTGGGTGATCCCTGTAACCTGAAGACCTCTATGAAAATCACTTACTACCTGGGCTGCGGAGTAGTCGAATGATATAGTGAATAAATGGGTGAATTTGGTCAGTCAATCAACCACGACATATAAGCAGTATTTCCCTTGGACCTTGGGCAAACCTGTAACGAAGTTCATGGATATACTTTCCCAATTCTATTTCAGAATTGGTAGTGGCTGAAGCAACCCTGTTGGATGGATGTGCTCAATCTTGTTCTGCTAACAAATACTGATATAGTACATTTCTATAACACTGGTGTGATGTCCTTACCACACCAGTGCTACATGTACTTTATTAAGGAATTGATATATTTGTACATATATAAATGGATTGCTGTAGATGTACATTATGCACTACTCTAACCAGTGTGCTTACATTATCAATACACATCGGTGCGTTTATTATAGAAATAAGCATTGATGCATATATTTTGATAATGAGCACCTGTGAGTAAATAATAACAACGAGCACCTGTGCATATTATATGTAAAGAGAATTGGTATGTTCATTATGCGAAAGAGCACCAACGGATAAAATTTGAATAGGTTCACGAAAATGAATAAAAGGCACTGATTAGTTGAAACATCGTGTTAAATTTAAACAGATTTTGTATGCTATTGTGTTGAATTTAAATAGATTTTGTATGCTACAGTGGTGAATTTAAATAGATTTTGTATGCTTCCATGGTGAACTTTTCCATTATGTGGATATGCAAATATAGTTTTTTTTGTTTTATAGATTGTGTATGGTGTTGTGGTGATTTTTTCCATAATGTTGATATATAAATATAGGATTTTCTTTTTTCTTTTTACAAAATTTTAATTAGTTATTGTGTCGAGAGGCGCTCTACAACCCAGTATGGGGGAGATCTTGTAACGTAACTCTTGTAAATGTAACGTTCCTCTTGTAAATGTCGGCTATAAATAACATTGTCGATTATGATGGAGATGTTGTAACGTTTGTTAGTAACAAAAAAAAAATTATGTGCCAAAATAAATATCGGTTAAAAAAACAACACAATATGGGGGAGATGTTGTAATGTTCCTACCTAACAAAATAAAAAATTGAATTCTCCGCAAAAAAATGTTGGCCTTGCACATGGTTTTAAAACCATGTGCAAGTCCCTCCTAAAACCATGGGTTGTTTAGGAGGCCTTGCACATGGTCTTAGACCATGTGCAAGTCCTCCTAAACAACCCATGGTTTTATTGTACATGGTTTAGGAGGGCCTTGCAAATGGGTATAAGACCATGTGCAAGGCCTCCTAAACAACGCATGGTTTTAGGAGGGCCTTGCACATGGTTTTAAAACCATGTATGGGGAAGATCTTATAATGTTATTTCCTAACAAAATAAAAATAAATAAAATATTATATGTCGGCCATAAATAATATTAAATATAAAAATAAAAAATATTATAGGTCGGCCTTAGCTAAAAAGATGTGTCCTCGAGAGATTTGACCCCTCTCGGCGCTTGATAGAGCCTAGGATTTGGATCTCTGCTGGTTCTAGAAACAAATATTTTTATAGTAATTGTGTCGAGAGGTGCTCTACATCCCAGTATGGGGGAGATATTGTAACATTATGTAACGTCACTCATGTAAATGTCAGCCATAAAAAATAAATTTTTTAATTATCCTCCAAAATAAATGTCTACCACAAAAACAACCTAATATGGGGTAGATGTTGTAATGTTCCTACGTAACAAAACAATACAAAATAAAAAAATTAATTCTTGGCCAAAAATATGTCGGTAAAAAAAACAACACAATATGGGGGAGAATGTTGTAATGTTCCTACTTAACAAGATAATAAAAAATAAAAAATTGAATTATCCGCAAAAAAAATGTTGGTCATGCACATGGTTTTAAAACCATGTGCAAGGTCTCCTAAACAACCCATGGTTTTATTGTACATGGTTTAGGAGGTCCTTGCAAACGGTTTTAAAACCATGTGCAAGGCCTCCTAAACAACCCATGGTTTTATTGTACATGGTTTAGGAGGTCATTGCAAATGGTTTAAGATCATGTGCAAGGCCTCTCAAACAACCCATGGTTTTAGGAGGGACTTGCACATGGTTTTAAAACCATGTATGGGGGAGATGATGTAATGTTCTTTCCTAACAAAATAAAAAAACAATAAAAAATACTATATGTCAGCCATAAATAGTATTAAATATTAATAATAAAAATATTATATGTCGACCTTAAATAAAAAGATGTGTCTTTTGGTCTGAATCACACCAAAGCTGATAGTTGAGTGCAATACTTAAGAAGAGGTTTGCACCTCCAAAGATTTGATCCCTCTCGGAGCTTGATAGAGCTTAGGATTTGGATCTATGCTGGTATTTATCTTCATATTTCATTTCATATTTAAATATTTTGTTTCAAAAAGTGTGTTGGATACGCCTTTGTTGATATGACAATGTAAAAATCATTCACATATTTAATCAATATTGTAACAATTGGCGACATTAGAAATTCAAGTAGAAAAGAAACCATTTTCATTACATATGGTTAAGAATCCAAAATATGGGACAACACAAAGTTGTTGACAATCAAAATGTCATTTTGACATTGATATGATTATTGATTTGTTATCCTCATCCAATCGGGGTGATATGTCCACATTACAAGGAATGTTTATTTTTCATAGATAAAAATTCCAAAATATACAACTTGCAATAACAACATTCAAATGTATTTATTATCAATCATTGCTTGAAGTGTTGTAGTCACTGGACCTACTTCCACAACCCATCTCTACATCATCTTTAGGGGGTATTATTCCCAAGTTATTTGAAATTCTTTGTTTATTGACTTTATTTCATTCCATATTTTCATGTTCCATCTACAAGAATAAAAATAAAATGTGATGAGTATATATACATTTTTATATAATATAACATATAGAACTACTTAAATGGAAAAAGTACCAGTTCAACAATTGAATCATAAACTTCACACATTTTTGAAACGATTCCTCTCCATACTTTGCTTCATGTTAGTTTCATATGCCATGACAAAGCATAAATATAACGAAAGTTTTATTATTGTTCCATTAATTATAAAATAAGGGAAATTATAAAACAATATAGCTACTTACAGATCGTTCAATTAACCCTTAAAACCCCAACATATATTGATAACCCTTACTTAATCCAATGTCAATCAAACGATCAGATGGCTCTTCACCATATGTTAGCACTATTTAAAAACATCCATGTACTATTTAAATTGATTGTGATATTAACATCACATAAAATCATATATCTAAAGTAACCCACAAGCATTCCAAAACCTTGTGGTTAACCCTTTTTTCTCTTGTCATTATGTATGATGCGTTGAATGCGTGCCATTTTCTTTTCGTTTATATTACAACAAAACAATTGAAAATTAATATTTCATGTGATAATTAAACCATATGCACATTAAAATTAAAACACTGATTACATATGGTTGATACACATTGTTGTTGGGATGCCCCCCCTCCCTCCCCCACTTATGTTCATTTCTTTGACCATCTCATGGTACACCCTTTTTGACATCCCTATTGGCATATTTCAGATATAGTGTCATTCTTCCTTTGCAATTTTAGCAATCTTCTTGAGAAACGAAAAGAACAATGAAATAAATGATAAATATTTATATGAAAATAAGCATAGAAAAAATATTAACAGAGTGTGTTTTGGACTGTAAGAAAAACATTTTGACCAATAATACCTTTTAAAATATTCCTTTTTATTGTTGTATGTATTTTCCATTGCAAGTCTCGTTGGTCTCAGTGCACTACTCTAAAAACGCTTCCTATAGTTTAATTAATATAACCTGATTCTTAGAGTCATTGGATTGATTTTTGAATTGTAAATGAAAACCATGTCTATACATTCTTTCCATTTTATCCTTCAAAGATTCATAAAACTTTTTCCCCTTTCATTAACTTCTAGCACCACTCCAATTAGATAGATGACCAAATCATCATAATTTACATTCTTCTTAATATCTTTTTAGGGTGTCCTATTTCCTCGCTCTCCATTCAAGCACAACATTCAACAATTTAAAATAAAAACTTTGAAACACGATAGTAGTTATTCTTAAGAAGCATTGTCAGTAAGAAGTGAAACACAACCTCATGTTAATCCACATAACTCAGTTTGCAATAATTTGTTAAAGTTTTTTTTGTTCTTCTTCACTTTAATTACAAACAATGTTGTAGAGTTTCGTTAAATTATTTCTCTACATTACATGCATAAACCAATACACATCATTAAATCACACAATTAATTCTAGTTATTCTTTTCATATTGAAATAACAAAAATCTTACCATGTTATTTCTATCGGATGTGTTTCCCTTGCTTCCTTCGTTGTGATTTTTATTTTGTGATATTTTATGGGCCCTATTTTATCAATGAACTCCTTGCATAATGAAACACACAAATCATAAAATATTTTTTTACACAATAAATAAATAATTTTAGGTAAAAATGTATTCGAGACTGATAGTGTGCAAATTACAAAAAATTTGCACTAGTGCATAATATATGACAAAAAACGACGGTGTGTGATATATGTAAATACACATCACAAATTATTATTTTGATAAACAACTTAAAACACTACATCCTAGAAATATAAATGCATCGGTGCATCATTTATGTAAAATGTGCCTTGAAAACAATGAAATCAGTATTGAAAAAAATTGTAACGAGGATAGTCTAGATAGGTCGGCTTCGAATTGAAACACATTATGATCTTGGTCCAAGAAAAACTGAAAGCCCCGTATACTAATATATATAACCAAGAATTTTACATTGTTGAAAATCAAATCTTCTTGTGAAATAGAAAAAATAAATAGAAAACAAAATGAAACCAAGAAGAACCCCAAGGTTTGTAGTGATGAAGATAAATATGTTGGTAGAAGAACAAAAGGGTTTGCATCATTGAAAGAAACTCTTATATTCTCTATTTTTTCCAAAGAATATATTATAAAATTTATGCCATTTGTTGATTCTTTTGAAGGAAAACTTACTTGAAATCTCACATTCACAGAGTTGTATGTGTCCATGATGATCCCTTATAAAATTTCTCTTCAAAAAAATCTCTCTCCCAACTCTTCCCTGGTAAAAATATTTTACATAAGTCACTTCTTAAAGTTTTGGCTAAAAAGGCCTAAGGAGTATGATTCTCTTTTATTTATAAACCCATTGTATTATAATTAAATTCTCGCTTTATTTTTTCTCATTCGATATTTCTTCCAGTCGATTATAAATTATCAAATCATTTTTATTTTTATTTTTACATCTGGTTTTTGGTGTGCATATCTCAACATATCTCATCAGTGCGTCATTTTTATACATTCACACTTGCAATCTATCCTAAAATCAAACATTTATATTTGCGCATTTTTTTTCTTCGAAATAATGGTCCATTTAGTAGTCAATTTGGCACCAATGTGATTTCTTCACATAAGCACACCGATGACACAAAAAGCAAAAAATACAAGTGTAAACTTCTACTACGAATTGTTTGCAGAGTTTTTTTTTTAACAGAAACAGTTAAATATTTATATACTAAAAAGGGTTGTGCACAACCATCCAATACATAGCAAGTAAAACATTTAAATTAAAAAGCTGAGATAGAAGGTCTGCGTAAAAAACTATCCGAGTTGAAATCCATCTAAGGTCGGCATGCGAGTTTCTACTGTGCACTATTACTGAAGTAGAATATGTACAAACAAACTGCTGGTTCAAAATTATGCACAAGCTAAGAGAACTATTTTGGTTTTCCTGGGAACCCCACAGGATGGGAGACTGAAAATTATTCCATTGGCTGAGCTACTTCACTGGGATGATCTTGGAAATAGCTGCACTGGTTCATCTGGATGAGCTTGTGCAGGTCTTCTTTGATGGAATCAACCGTTCCCATGAGCTATTTAAGATCTCTGTCATGATCATCAATGCGAGAGTTGTGGTAGCTAATATGGTAGGACACATACCTCATATCATAAACCAAGTGTTTTACATTAGAATTCACGTTCTTGTTGTCCACGATACCGACTGCAACAAAATATGAGAGCCTGTGAATATGATACTTGAGGGCCTCTTGATCTGCCTTAAGGGTTGAGTACGCCAAACTAGAGCATTTTTTTTCCATAGAAAGAGTTACAAGCCGAGAGGAAACCTGGGTGGCAGAAGTCTTGTGCGTCGATGGAGAAGGGGAAGGAAGGGAGCCAATATAGGGTGCAATGCTACCGACGGTAGAACATTTGACGTTGTGTAAAGAGGTGGAAGCAACTTCAACAATGGATGGAGAGGTGATTACAATAGTTGTCGTGAAGTAGTATAAGGAGGAACCTATAGGAGAGAGCTCACAACCATTGACAGTGGGATCCTAAAGCATAGGCGGGAGAGGAGAAGCATTTGGATGAAGGCTAGGATAACTAGCTTGAGAAATATCAAATCTTTCAACAGGAAGGTCGAAGTGCTGAGGAGGAAGGGGAAGGGATTTAAAATGGAGGTGATCCATGATGCATGTGTGGAGGGAGATGTCTCACACAAAGGAGAAGGACCGTGAGTTATAGCACCGCATGACAGGAGTCCACACGTCGGAGGGAAGGACACTAGGTTGGACAGGGAGAAGTGCACTAAATGAGGTGATGTGACTCGTGGAGGAGAGGAGAGGGTGCATGAGGGTTGAGTTCTTAGGGGATGAACTTCTGTAAGGCCCCCTGGTCATTAAAAGCTATTGAACCTTGGGGAAGGGAGGCCCCTTTGTTGGCCAAGCTATCTACTGGATCATTATTTGATTTGAGAATGTGGTAATAGGTAGTGTGAGGGGGAAGTTTTAAGTGGGATATCCTGTCATAGAGTTTTTTATAATTGATGGATCTTGCAGAGTAACCCAAGCACATCTTTTGGATGACTTGATGAGAGTCTCCAAAGACGAGAAGTTTTGAGATGGATCCCTAGTCTATCATTTCAAGGCCATGTAGGAGAGCTAGCAATTCCGCCTCATTGTTTGTCTTGCTCTCGAGGCACCATGCAAAAGTCTTCACAATTTGTCCTCCGGGGTAAAAAATGACCCCTCCCGCACTTGCCTCCATGGGGTTGCCTCTTGAGGCTCCATCAAATAAAAGACAATGATATTGTTGCTCTTGCCTCCATTGGATAAAATCATCAAGATTTTTCCTGATTTCCAAGGACTGGAGTGCTTGGGAGGGTTTGGATTGAGGGTAGCTCCAAGGGAGAAAAATTCTATGCCACTTTGATTCCTTGACTGAGAGGTACTCTGCCGAAGGATAACCAAGGCCTTTTGAATCCAACCTTTCAGAAATCACGTTGATTTCCTTTTAGGCAACTTGATTGGGGATTGCTTTCTTTCCTTTGAAGATGATTCTGTTCCTGGCCAACCAGAGCTGCCAGTAGATATTTTTGGGAATGGTGTTCCAAATTCTCTGTAGAGTGGGATTTTTCTAGAGCACCCCTAGGAATACAGGAGTCTAGGCATTGAGAAGCTGCCTCAGATGGACCAGTGGAGAAAATGGTGGGAAACAAATATTCATAACATTTCTCCAGACTTGGGTAGAGAATCTCCATTGGAGGAAAAGGTGAAAGGGAGTTTCTGAGCATGAGTTGCAAAGAGTGCATCTAGAGGGCCCTTCAATTCCTATCTTGATTAGGTTTTCCGTTGTTAGGATCTTTTTGTGCATTAAGAGCCAAAAGAAGAAGTTAACTTTGGGGATACAATCTGAATTCTAGACTTTTTTTCAAAATATTGAGAGAGTTTCGTTGCTATTGGTATCTAAAATTCGGTAGCCTTCTTTGACTGTGTAGACTCCCTTATGTACCTAATCAATGGTGTACTTGGTCCATCTATGGATGGGATATTTTTCATGTAGAAGAGATAGGAATTTATCTAGGCCTTGGTTAAGATGCTGAGGGGGATGAAGAGTTTTCCAACTCCTCCAGGTCTCGGAGCGATCCCATATAGAAATGTTGTAGAGCACGAGGAGGCCATTATCGTTGGTCCATCTGGAGAAATATTCAAGGGAGGGTATGGAGGATAGAGGGGGGTTCCAAAGAATCCTATCCATCTAGATATTAATCCTTTGGTCATTTTCGGGGTTCCAACAGAGCTCATTTTTTATGAAATTGACAGATTTTTTGCAGAGCTGCAAGATGGAAGTTCCTTTTCCCTCCCATTTGTTGTCCAAAATATTGGATCTTGGCTTCTTGATGTATTTCTTTCAAATGACCTCTTTTCACCACTCATTTTCCCTGGTTTCCATACTCCAGACAATTTTGTCACCTAGAGATTTGTTCATTTGTTCTGGGTCTCTCATTCCTAGTCCCCCTTTGACTTTGGAAGCTTTAACTGTATTCCATATTATGAGGTGGAAATTTTTATTTTGGACTTTTCTTCTCTGCCAAAGAAATTTCCTGATTTCTAAACTGATGTTGTTCATGGCCGTACTTGGAGCCAATATCATTGAACTAGAGTAGATTGGGTAGGAGGAGAGAACTAAGTGGATTAGGGTGGATTTCTTGACTAAATTTAGCCATCTAGACCCCCAGAAATGGATTTTGTTCTTGATCTTTTGGATGATAGGCATACACATCGAGGAAGATTTGATGTTTTTGGATATGGGCATACCTAGTTATTTTAAGTGGGTCAAATCACAGTTAACTTTTATCTTCAGGGTGTGGGATATATCTCTAAGAGTTTTGGCATTGCAGTTCCATCCATATAGCCAACATTTGTCTAGATTCACCTTGCTTCTCGAGGTGCGGAGGAAAAGGTCAAGGGAGTGATTGAAATTTCTGGCAATCTGGAGGGAGGCGCATCCCAAGAGGATGGTGTCATCGACAAAGAGGGCATAGTTGATGGGTTGAGTTGCACTAGAGAAGGTAAGACCTGGAATAGTTCCTTCCAAAAGGAGCCTGTGGAGTCTTCTACTAAGGGAATCAGCTACAAGGATGTAGAGGAAGCGGGATAAGGGGAAGCCTTTCCTAATTCCACATTTTTCTTTGAAGAAATCAGAGGGTCTTCCATTCATAAGGGGAGAAATCCAAGGGGAGCTGATACAGGCTTGGATTTACTTGATGAAAAAATGGGAGAAGCCATATTTTTCCATGATAAAAAAGATGAATTCATGCCTTAAATGATCGAAATCATTTGTGATATCTAATTTTATGGCCATACATGCTTCACATCTTTTTAAACCGGACTGGATAGCCTCTTGAACAAGGAGAATGTTGTCGCTGATGTACCGACCTGCTATGAAGCTGTCTTGATTAGGGGAGATGAGATTAGGGATGATGGATTTGAGCCTAAGAGAGAGGATTTTGGCAAAGATTTTGTGAGAGGAATTGCAGAGGGAGATGGGGCAGACACACTTGATGGAAGTGGGGTTGGGTTCTTTAGGGATGAGGGAAATGAAGGTGGATTTGGTGGCCCCGCCCATTTTTTCTTTGGACTAAATCTATGAGATGAGACGAATTAGGTCTTTTTTGATTATATACCAGCATTTCCTATAGAAACGGATAGTGAAACCGTCTGGCCTAGAGGATTTTTTTGGATGAAGGGTCTAGATAGCCTTATTTATTTCATTTTTAGAGATAGGGGCGTCTAGGGAATTATAGTCTATTTTACCAATGAGAGCGGGGATATCTAAAATCATTCTCATCATATCGTCATTAGTAGTTTCCTCTTTTGCACTATAAAGATGCTCAAAAAAGTTTTTTACCTTGGACTTGATCTTTGCTTGGTCTATGATTTTGGTCTCGTCTTCCTCTGTGAGATCCTTCAGAGCGTTCCTCATTTTCCTCTCCTTGCATTGGTTGTGTAATGACTTAGTGTTTTGGTCCCCTCCTTTCAGCCAAAGGTTTCAAGATCGAAACCTCCAGTCTTCTTCCTTTTGTCTAGCGATGATCTGGATTCTTCTGTCCAACTCTATTTCTTGATTTAGAAGGTCTCTATTGATTTCTTCCTTTTCCATTTTTTCTTGTAAGATGCCCAGCTTGTTGACAAGATCTAACTTCTCTTTTTGGTTCTTGGTAGTGATTAGTGGCCCAAATTTTGAGTGCATTCTTAACTTGCTTGAGATTTTGCTCCCAAATATAGTTGGGTAAGACAATTATGTAGGAGCTCCAAGAATTTTTGATGTTAGAACACCCTCTGACTCCAATCATAAAGGGTTAAAATGGAAAGGGAGTGGACCTAGATTTCTAATATGAGAAAGGAAAAAACATAGAGGTTTGTGATCTGAGGTTGTAGAGGCCATCATCTTAGACTCTAGAATTACCAAATTTTTGAGAAAGGAGGAGCTTTCTAGAATTCGATCAAGCCTTGCGGTGATGTATCCAGGGCCAAGCCTTTTGTTTCTCTAGGTAAATTTTCCATTTTTGTCTTGATATCGATCAAGCCCCAGAGTGAGATAAGGTCTTCTAGCCGTTCCCCAAAAGGATACTGGATTTTGGAGCCTCCTCATCTTTCCTCCGCTGATATTGTGACATTAAAGTATCCCGCAATGATACATGAGAGGTGCTTCTTTCCAATTCTTTGTTCTTCCAGAGTATTCCAAAAGGTTTATTTGTTTTCTTGGACAGTGGGTCCATAGATGTTCCCAACCTAGAGAACTTCATTATTTTCTTTATCTTCTAGTTCAATGAAGAGCCAGTTCCTATTTTCTATAGCTGAGCACAACGAGTATCTTTTATTGTCCCACCATGTGAGTAGGCCCCCAGAGGCTCCAAAGAAATTGTCTGGTTTTCCTTCACCTCCGACCCAAATTTTTTTCATTTTTGAAACACTGTCTTCTGCAGTCTTTTTTGTCACCTGGATGATAGGTATGGAGTTAGATTCCATTGACTTAAATATTTTGATGGCTTCTATATTTTAATGACCTCCCAAACCTCAGCAATTATAGGAGATTAGATTGATTATTTCTTGGGGGAGTGAGGTGCCCTATCTCTTTTTTCCCCATCGGCGCTGATTTGATACTTACTAGTTGGAGTAATTCTGACTAAGAAGTCTAGGCTGGACTGCTTCCCTGCTGATTTTTCCCCGGGTTCCTCCTATTCCCTCACGATTTTGTTTGGTTTTATTCCCTTTTAACCTGTGGTTCTTGATCTTCATGTGTGCTCTCATACATTTCTTCAAATTGTGCTTTTTTCCCTAGATATGGTGACTGAGCCTCCGAAATTCAGTGAGCTTTCTGATATTTCTTCTTGGTGGATTTGAGGGGGTATAGGTTGAGCCGTAAGATATTCCTGATTAGTTTGAGGAGGAGCTTCTATTGGGTCGAAGTATTCATTAGGGTTTTATGTTTCTTCTGCAACCCTCTGTTTCCTCTTCTTCATTGTCTTCACTTGCGAGTGCTTGAAACTTATTTCTGGTGACCTTCTTGGAAGGGGTGGGGTGTGCTTGTGGGGGTGTGGTCTTGGAACCTTTCCTTATATTAAATTCATTCCAACCTTCTGCGGGTGTCTCCTCTATGTTGGGATTTGTTGGCCTTTCTAGGCAAAATTTTGCGAAGTGCCCATATTCATGGAAGACTTTTCACTTGAAGGGGATTTTCTCATATTCCACTGTCTGTAAGTGATTCCAATCGTCCATTGAGCGATTTATGGCTTCAGGGAGGCCTTTCTCTATATCCAGTTCAACAAAAATACTAGAAAAGGAAAAAATAGGAGGCTTTGGTTTGGATTTATCGATGTATTTCCCCAAGGTGTTTTCGATAGAGCAGAAGTTCTCATCGTTCCAGTAATGTAGAGGGAGGTGTGGAAGCTTTACCCAGACAAAAAAAATAGTGGGGATTTCTTTTTCAAGATCGAAGGAGAGGTCCCATTTTTTGAGGTACATACCTCTAGGCCCCATGAAATAAGGCCCATTCCTGAATATGAAGTCACTGTCATCCTTCTTCTCAAAAATAAAAACAAAGTAGTCCTTTCCACAAAAGATTTGTTGAACTTCTCCTTGGATGAGCGACTACTAGTTTTTGCTCAACCAGATTTGAATGGACCTAGGGGAGGGCTAGAGGCTTGTGAAGAGCCTAATGAGGCTTTTCTCAGAGAGGGTGACTGATTTTCGCTTGAAGGCCGCAGAGGAAAGCTTCACATGTAATTTCAAAATGCTTGATGAAGTGGGATTTGGTGGGAGGACCAGTGGAGGGAGGGGGTTGTGAGTCCACAATGTGCTAAAAATGAGATTCAAAGCTCAAACCATAAAGTTCTGGGTTAGGGGGATCCATGGAGGGATGCCGAGAGGCTACCGACGGATAAAGGATTGGATCAACCCTAATGTGTCCTGGAGCAAAACCCTAGCGTGACCTGGAGAAAAAACACAAAAATCAAATACTTGTCGATACAATGCAGAGTTTTTTTCTTTGTGAAGGTGCTTGCAGATTTTCTTGTTGGTGCATTCCTTTACATAGTGCATTGCTACATATCAACTTTGATGATGCACTGATGCACTTATGAATATTTTGGTACACCATTTTCGATATTTGAAACCAAAACATAGCCTTTTTTCCAGCTTATTTTTAAAGAGTGAACACATGTATTGATTGTATAATTCACTCAATTATAGGATAAAATTGAGCAATAAATCAAAAGGTTGATTCTTCAAATTCCAACTCATTCGATATTGTTCATAGTTTAAGTTCTCTGGTGTCATCACCGATAAGTGCATATTTATTTATATTTGATTATATATTTGAATTTATGTTGTCTTTTCATGTGCATATGAATAATTGTGTATTTCCTTTTTGCAGGATCTCAATTCTGAATCAAGTTCAAATGCACAATATATTCCACCACTCCCAAAAACATGCAAGGTTTTATATAGAAAAACATACTATAGGAATATGATAGATGAAAATGAAAGGCCACTTCACCTCACCAATTATTACATGCCATCATCTAGTAACCATCCTGGACCAATGGTAATTCAACATGAATTGGATCTCTATTATGACACCCTAGTAGTATGTGGTTGTTTGAAATGTAAAGGGTTGAAGTTGAACCCTAGGTGAGTCACACTATACCATTATATTAATTATTGACTACCCAAAGTTGATGGTTTAATACCCCCCACTACGGTAATGATCCGATAGGTGGAAAAGAAAAGACACGCAGGAACACTTCCATATGCTCATTATTAGAAAAGTTGGAAGCCAAATCAAACTTATTCCATCCTAAATTGGCCAACCCATTTCCTTTTGTTGTGTCATCTGATAGTTCTAGTGAGACGATGTATGATATCAATATTATTCAAAACATATCAACAAGGAGATCCAAAAATTTGTACGAGCTGAGAGAAAAATTGTCCAAGTATAGATAAAGATTGGTTCAATTGTTTGAGGGTAGCGATGAGTTCTCTCTTCCCATCCACCTACAAATTAAATACCAAACCAGTTATAATCGTTCTCTATATGGCGCTTTTCCATATTCCCTTCATGTGCCAGCTGTTGGGACTAAATTCTCCTATTGTGGTTATATTTACATGACCACAAAGTCTAAAATAGATGCTACAAATCTTGGATTGCTTATATTTTCACATGTGTTTGTTTCTCCCAAACAGTTATTAGCACTTATGCCATATTGTGGTCCTCTTTATATTCGATTTGATCACTTGAATATTGTGAAATACAACTATAGTATTTCCATGTATAGTATGTGCATGAATTGTTGTGCTACACGAAACTTTAATAGGAAGAACATGTTATATATCGATGGTCATCCATACACTCATGGGAACATTGTAAGGTTCATAAGTAGATCCAAATGCTTGTTGTTTAGTGCAACTTATTCATTTTAGGAACACTCCCATGACAAAGAGTTATTTATGGAAAAAAGGAATGAATATTTGTTGTTGTGCATATAATATGTAGTTTGACCCCTATTAATGAGTCGTTAATAAACTATAAATTTCATAGACCACCAAATGCTCATAAAAAATGACTTACATCGAGACTTCCTTTAGATATTCACTTGGGGAGTAGGAAAAATACCATTGAGTAATTCTGTTTTTTGGATTTTCATTGGAATTAATGTTAATGTATTGCTTAACTCCACATTTGTTTTAAAAAGTGGTTGATTGCATCTGTTCTATTGGAAAAAATTCTATGCTTCTAATAATTTTTCGTATGATGCTTCAACATGCTAAATCAATTCTTTTTATTAATATCATGATTTAATGTTCAATATTTTTGCAACCAGGATTCCGATGATGATCAACCTGCCTACCTTCTTTTATTTCACCCTAGTACCATGTCAAATAGGGATAAGGTCGCTAAATTGTGGATCTTGGAGAGGACACATACACAACATGGTTGAATCAAACACTTATTCAATTCCCACTATGTCTCGAGTCACCAATTCAAAAAATCTATAGTAACTCTAATTCTTCATGGACCAGGGATGAAAACAATGATATAGAGGTTTTCATGGATGATTTATTATGGGATACCCATGCCATAGAGGGAATGTTTTTAAATTCATTCCAACAAGATGAGCTGGGGAACAATGCTAATATTGTTGACGCCTTCTTTAAAAGTGTAAAAACTATTTCCACCGCCCCTCTCTTTGCACATGGATCAAGGTTTACCCAACTGGGGAGAACAATGTTGTAGTACAACCTAGAAGCAATGTATGGTATGGAAGAAGTTTGCTTCTCGACAGTACTGAGGTAACTAACCATTGAGTCCCCATTAAATTAGTGATGAAAAGAGATTTGTTGCATGCTTAGTGATAATGTACATTTATATTTCTCGCTAATTGTATGTTATTCTAAGAAAAATGACCTTTGATTGATGACATCCTAGATAGCTACGAAAAGGAAAAGCAATGGACAAAAAAATTGGGTGTTGAGTACATATCATATCACGCTTGTCTAAATGATTTTTTTATATAAAGGCGAATACAAGGACAAATATATATGTCCTAAATGTGGGCATGATAGGTACCATATATAAAAAAGGGTAAGGCACATGACCCTCCTCATAAGATATTGAGGCACATGCCTATAATCCCAAGAATTCAAATGCCTTTTCATTGGAAAGAATTAGCCATGTTACAAGGGTGGCATGTCTCGCATAGAAGTGAGCTAGGATTTATGAATATTCCTGTAGATTTGATAGCCATGAAGCAAATAGAGGATACGTGGCCTGATAAATTCAAGGATGAAGTATGAAGGATTTGATTGAGCATAAAAATGGACGGAGTTAACCCGTATTCCCTCCAAAACACATTATTTTTTTTGGGCAATGTTATTTATCAATTACAATATCCCTCCATGGTTTCCCGTGATGAACAAGCAATATCTTATGTTGGCTCTTATAGTTCCGGATAGAAGACAAGTGAAGAATATGGATGTCTAACTCCAACCATTGATTAATGAATTCAAGCAAGTATGTGAAGGGATACAGGTATATGATGTATCATGACCCATCTTGGGGTAAGGTATTTTACAATGTATAGCATATATGCATGCACCAATCATGATTATCCAGGACTAGGAGTTTTCTCTAGTAAGCATGTTGATTGATGAGGTTATATCCATAATGTTATTTGAAAAAATTAATTTTGTGCAACCACCTCATTTGGTGCTAATGTTACGTATATAATAACATGGAATATCTTGTAACAAAAGGGTAACATGGATGTATATGATGTGGACCTTCAATAAAGTATAGGTGGTTCGAACACCTACGAAATCCATTGTACGATTACTCGAGGATGTTCCTCTTGGATGATCACCCTTATAAAACATAAACATCTTTCAACGGTAAACTAGAGAGAACTAGAATACTTGAAATAATAACATTGACAAACTAAGGGCATATGACACTAAGATAGAGAAGGAAATTGCATAATTTTTCAATTCAAATGGGGAAACTATGTTCAATGGTCCTAATGTTTTTGACAATTATGTTGAGAGAATGCCTATTGGGATGAAAATGAGATATGTGTTTTATGGGCTTCCATATTGGGAGCATCTTAACATTTCCCACTCACTGGATCCCATGCATATATTAAAAAATGTTTCATCATCTTCATGGAGGAACATATCATAAAAAAATGACACATTAGTTGTTAGGAGAGATATTATTTCTTTGAACACTAAAAGGAAACACTGTCCAATAAATGGAAGTAGAGGAGAGGACAAAACCTCTCGGTATTTTAAAGAGGGCGATGTACCATGGATTTTGAATAATTATGATATTTCTTTGGAAAAGGATGTTCTATTAAGTGTGAAGATGCCTTCATTGTATGGGTCGACTCTATGATGATGCTTCACAATAGAAGGAGAATTACTGGGGTTGAAATCACATGACCATATGAATCTTCTAAGGATATGCATGTCAATTACATGCTTCTTTTTATGTATTTTAGGTTATTTTAATATGTTATATATGCATTTACATTTTTATGCCAATTAATTTCTTATGTGTTTATGTTGTAGTGTCATTATCCTTTGCTTGTGTGGGTTGTGTGAACCATGAACTCCATTGAGATATACAATGAGCCATGTTTAAATTATTTTCATTTGTATGTTGTATTACATCAAGGAGATACACATGCCTTCAATTCAATGGTGGCATCAGGAGATAATTGAGATTGTTTGTATGTTTAAGAAGGAACTACCCACAAGTCTCATGGAATTATAAGTCCATCTTCTATTTCACTTACATGCTGAGGTTGAATTAGATAGGGTGGTCTCATGTCGTGGATTTATTTTCTTGGATATATTCATTAAAAAGTTGAAGGGGTTTGTTAGACATAGGGAAAAACCCAACAGGTCTATGGAAAAGGGGTACACAGTATACAAGTTGTTCAGTTATTCTAGTGAATACATCAATAAAATTGACGAGACACCAAACATAGTGTTTTGGGACTACCATTGAGATGAGGACAAAAGGGAAGGAGAGCTACTTCAAATGAATAGACAAAAGGCACATGATAAAGAGTAAGTCACTTATTATTTTTCAATTTTATATAGAATAACTATTACAGTGAAATTGATTATATATATATTGCTTCATTATTACATCAACAAATGCAGAAATTATTTCCATCAACATATATGTTCTTTACAATGCGGAGGTAATGCAACCATGGGTCACATTGTATGAAGAGAAGAGAAGGAAATGGGACAATGACAAGAAATAATTAATACAATTGAATAATATAAGCATGCCTTATGTTTATCATTTAAAATAAAACACCAATGATCCATCCCAACAGTTGGGTGGCTGACCATATCATAGAGAAATATGGCGCATTCGGTCATTACCCATCTAGTGGAGAGGATGCACTAAACATAGGGATTGGGTGCAACAACCCAATAATAATATCGTTGTCTACATTTTTCACTTTATAATTTGCATTTGAATTATAACATGTATTATGTTTTTATTAATGTCAATTCTTCATAATTTTGCGTGCATTTGTTCCCATGCATGTGGGCATATGGACATCATTTCCACATAAAGGATATCGATGATAGACGTGTCACATTTAATTGTGGCAAACTAATATAGTCATGCTAGCCATCATGAATAGAACATTATAGAGGGGAATCTAGGTTACTCCATAAAGATGCAATAGATCATGCAAGTGGACTTCTCATATTCCCAATATATTATTTTTAGGTGTAAGTGGTGGGATACTCTCCACCAGGATAATGTAAAGGAAAATCGTGACAGTGGGCTAGTATGTATCAACTGTAAAAACATGTGGGGTGAAAAGAATGAGTCTTATGTTTACCTAAAAAACTGCAACCAAGTGTTATCTTACTTAAATGTGTTGGATAGGGATTGGTGGTTCATACTAAGACATTAACCAAGATCAAAACATCCTTTTGAGAACAACAATGTTATCATTCCAAGAAAGGAACATAATCTAGGTGATGCTCACAAACAATGATATGTGCATTTTTCATTTTGACATTTACATTATGCTTTTGTTTTATACTGACATAAGTCTCTTTCTATTATATCTTCATTGTAGAATATCAAGTTGGTTAGTATTATATTAAATGTTTCCTAGTTGATGATGGTTTGCGTGTAATTGTTTTCATTTGTCTTACAATATCTAAGTGTTAAATCCATTGTACTTTTTATTAAAATATGGCCCAACACAAACTAAATTGCATTAGGTGTGCTGAGGTGTCACATGCCCCAATTTTGCAAAAATAATATTATCATATTTGATTTTATTTCAAGACAATATGTTAAATTTTATGCTAAGTTGTAATTGATGACTCAACAGAGTCAAGGATGTTGAATGTAATTCTGAATATTTTAATTATAAATAAATAAAAGTGGAGACAACAACTTGGGAGAGCTGTTAAAAGAGTGTTTATTGGTCAACTTGGTGGAGGATACTAGGTGGAGAGCAAATAGACAAGTGGCAGCATCCTCAAACACTTCCAATGTTGCAGGTGGCAACCTCCCTACATTTGGGGTCATGATCCCCCAAGAAAGTGGGATCAGAGCAAGTGGCTCAATTAATGACAACTGACCCAAAAAGACCTAGGCAATCTTAATAAAAATGCCCATTGAGGAGAGCTGAGGCTGCTCATTCCAAGAAGAGGATCATTCAGGTGAATGTACTTCAAAGGATTTCAATGGCAAGGGAATTTGTGGAAGGTGTTTGAGGGGTTAACTGCAGAAAGTGATCTAGTGCAGCTTTTCAGCTGAAGGATCTTACTGCTGAGTGCAAAGTGATTATTGATTCATTGGACTAGTATTTTGTTTGCTTGCTCCACTAGTTCTAAGCCAAGGAGACTAGGTACATGCTTGGGGGTCCTAAGGAGACGCTACTTGAGTGCTCTCCAGGAGTTGGTAGGGAGGAACGACCTCCCAACGCTGTTGTTGTCCAGCTTAATCAGGTTCTACAGTCTTTTAATTTCACTGTGTTAAATGTTTAAATGTGAGCTATACTAATTATTGAATGTTAAATGTTTAGTTGTGATTTGATAGTATTAGTAATCTTTTAGTTTATTGAAAAAAAAAACTGATTCTGAAATTGATGAAAAATAATCCTAACCTGTGTTTTTCCACATCTGGAGTGGACCAGACCGTACTCCAGCACAGGTAGTGTATTTAAATAGAATATAGATATGTTAGAAGCCTGAAATGAACTAAGGTATTATGCAGTAATCTATTTCTGTATGTAGTTGTTATCAGAGAAGAACAATATCCTGTTAGTTAAGTTTATTGTTTAACCAGATTATTGTTGTAAAAAAACTAGAAAGGAAATAGCCAAATATTTTACAGATAGTAGGTTATTATATTAACAAGTTATTCAAGTAAATAGGCTATCAATTTTGCGTAGTACTTCATTTTGTAAATTATACTATTAACCTATGACAGAGGCAGAAGAAACATTTTAGATAAAGCACTGATTTCATTCTGTGAAGGAAAGAATAAAGTCTGATATACATAGTTAATTTACTGTTCATACTTCAAGTAGAGTATTTTCTAGCTTAATTAATTTCTATAGATAAATTAAATACAGAGATGAAGAACATCTGAACAAAGAACTTTAACAAATCTATCTATATTTTATTTAATAAAAACAACTAGGATACGATGGTAAATAATATTTAATAAATGTTATTTATAGAAGAACTAATTTATTTAAATTTTATAAACAAAATTTACTTATAAAAGGAAGTACAGGTTCAAAACCCTAATAACAATAATATTGTAAATAAGAATCGTTTAAACAATAATCCAAGTATTTGGAATAATTATTATTAAAATACAAAACTATTGTAGATTATTACAGTCCCTTAAGGACATTGAAAAGATAACTATGGAAATATAATACACTATGTACCTGTGCAATAATTAAATCAATTAGTTATTAAACTAAAAACTTAACGAATGAATTAAAGAAATTATTTCACACACGGGTCACCTACAGGAAACCTAGCTCGAATATCTGAGCTAGTATTCAAACAATTATAACATGATGGAATAACAAGTTAAGCTATTAACAATATCATTAATATAGACTAATTAATATACAAAAAAAATTTCTTTTACACAGGCAAATAAGGGTAAAAACCCTAGTTTACAAAATCTCCTTAAGAGCTTAAAATTAAACTGAGTTCGAGCTCATAAGAGAAAAATCTCTATGCTTTAGAACTAAACAGAGTATGGCTTGACAGGCCACAAGAGCTATTAACATAATAGTATAAAAAAACAAGTAAACAACATTTACAACTCACGGCTTGAACCGGAGTACCCTGCTAGAAGCAAGGGTTTAACAAAAACTAAACTAGTAGTCTGAGGAATAGTAACGCATGAAGGGTAACTAGTAGGCCGTAACAGCTTTCCAACTGAAAACTGTCCCTTAAGGACTATACAAGCATGGAATGCCATTTGTTAACCAGGGCTTTGTAACGTCCCCGACCCTCCGACCGACGAAGAGGACGCTACCATGGCGTTAACCCTCCGTTCTGGCAGCCCCATGATCACGTGAAACCATAAAAATGCTGAAACAGAATGCATTGAAGTAGAACATACACAGATGCAATTATTTATCATATGTAGTGGAAGCAACATAAATTCATACAAGCATTCATTCAACATGTTCATCATAATCATTAACAGTAAATAGGATTGCAAAAGTAAAATAGACAAGGTTACTTATCTTATAAGAACTCATTCCGCAACCAGCTACACCGCTGCAACGTTCCACCCAACCATAGGCCATCGTGCTCCTTAATATCTCAGCAACACTGCCACCCCTGAGCTGGGCATGATTCTCCAAGGAATAAGGAACAAGCAAGCTTACACATAGCCAAGGGTACACAAGACATAGCCAAGCCAAAACAGTTGGGTTGATCAGGCCATCAACAAGACAGCCAAGCCAACATGGTTAGGTTTATCATGCCATCCAGGAGTTGGGAAAGTATAGATGCTAATTTGGTGAGCTCATTACAGAGCTAAGAACATCTACACCAGAACTACCCTGACTTCTAAGACACCCACACACACGCAACACAAGGAATCAGTCTCTTCTCTGCTACACAGTCCCTCAAGCCCTGCCTTCCCTTCCAATGCTATTCAGGGGTTGTGGAGAAGAAAGCCAGCCCTCTAGCTCTGTCTATGGGGTTTCCAAACACACCAGGTTTATCAAGCAAACCAAGCCCCCATCCCTGCTCCCAACACAGTCCAAAGACCAACCATTGCACTCATGCAATCATTCAGCTGTCACAGCTTAAACAGGGAAAACGGCTCCTGAGTAGTTCTTGGCCCTATTGTGTCCAAAATGACTCCCAAGTGAATTACACAGTCCCAAAATGTATCAGTAAACACAACTCACAACATGGGGAAAAAACAGTCCATCCTGGACAACGAAGTCACCGAAAAAACTTACCCAGACCACACTGGGGAAGAAATACAGTCTCCTAGCCTGTGCGCGAGAGAAACTTGCAACAGACCCCAAAATACAGAGGGAAAAACATATGCATCAACCACAAATTAGTAAGGAAAACTTACACACCATCCCTGAGCGTAAAAATGGCTCTCCACAGGAAAATCATGGGTGATGGTGACCGAACAGCTCCCCCCCCAGCTTGTTGCGTGAGTGGCAACCATGCAAAATCCCAGTGCATGAAAGAAGATTTACACCCAATTCCAAAAGTGGGTCGAGAACATACCCGATTCCTCGTTGTGGAAAATGTGAATGACAGTGGAGGTGACTCCTCTCTCTTGGATGAGTGAGAACAAAACAGGAAAGGTGCCCGTGGGTGAGAACAATGAATGGACAATGGTCCTTGCGTGAGGATGAACAGCTCCGCCTATACGTGAAGATGAATAAACAATGGAGAGGATGCACAGTAGTCAGAAGTGCATGAGCGTTTCAGCACTATCATGGAAAGAGTGGAGTGTCTGCTGGAGTGATGGCGGTGGTTTTTGCTTGCCATCGTGAGGTCAACCACGCTGGTGGAGTGTGCGTGTGGGAAAGTACTGACAGTACTGCCACACTCCACTCCCAGCCATAACTGCCTCAACTAACAGCAGCAGTTCTTAATGGTGGTGGTTGAATAGAATAAGGAAAGATGACACATGGCTTTTCCCCCCATTGCCCAAGGTTTGACATCCCCTCCCTTATCCTTATGAGAATCATGCCCCTTCTCAATTTAGTTGCTGCGAATATAGCTGGTTGGGTTATTTAATTAAAGATGCATATTTACATGATGACAAAATTCAATATGTATGTCGCATGCCCCGATATACCATCGGTGACAATTTCAATCTGAAACATAACACAACTAAATCGATGGTGGGGATTTTGCCTTTAGCTCCACACCATGATTCATTGCAATATATACATCATGTACATTTAATGCAACGGGGTCAAAACCGGGGTGTTACATTCTCCTCCCCCTTCAATAGCACTATCCTCAGTGCTTTACAAAATTTGAACAAAATGCTACACTGGTATCGCCTCAGTGTTCCGCAGAGTTGAACAAAAATGGATGTGCCAACCGCATGGCATCCTCCAGCTCCCATGTAGCCTCTTTAGGTCCGTAGTGCTCCCATTGCACCTTTACCTTCCCTATGGCCCAGTTCTGGAGCATTGTGACCTTCCTGTCGAGGATGTGCATTGGCTCGATTCGGAACTCTCCCTCGTGTTCCACCTAAATCACATCCCAATTTATCACATGGTTAGGATCATGTGCATATCTCTTAAGCAAAGAAACATGAAAAACATTATGAGCCCTAGTGCTGGCAGGCAATGCAAGTTTATATGCAACTAGCCCTATTCTTTCAAGCACTTCAAACGACCCACAGTATCTAGGTGACAGCTTGGCACAACTTCTAAGCTTCAAGGAACTCTTCTTTTCCCTCACTCGGAGGTAAACATGATCCCCAACACTGAACTCCCTATTCACCCTATGCTTATCTACATAGCTTTTATGTCTGTCCTGTGCTGCTTTCAGATTCTGCCTGATCTTTACAACCTCTTGCTCCATTTCCCTGAGCAATTTTGGTCCAAGCACAATTCTGTTCACTGGGTTATCCCAAGTCACTGGTGTCCTACACCTTATCCCATACAAAGCTTCATATAGACTCATCCCCAAGGATGCTTGCTGTCCATTTTTATAAGCAAACTCTACTAAGTGCAAGTAATCTTCCCACTTGGTTGGTTTGTCCATCACGTACATGCGAAGCATGTCTTCAAGCACCTGATTAACTCTCTTTGTCTTCCCGTTCTATCTGAGGATGGTATGTAGTGCTATAGTTTAGATTTGTACCCAAATGTGCAAACAACCCCTCCCAAAAGTTGGAAGTGAACTTGACATCTCTGTCAGAGACTATTGCCTTAGGCAATCCATGCAATTTGAAAATATCCTTCATGAAGATCTTTGTAATGTCATCCATCTTATGCGTAGACTTCACTGGTATAAAATGCGCTGCCTTAGTCAACCTGTCTACCACAACCATGATGGAATCATGTTGTCTCCAAGTCATCGACAATCCTGTAATAAAATCCATGAAATAACTTCCCATTTCCATTCTAGAACTGGCAAAGGTTGCAACAAGCCTGCTGGATGTTGATGCTCAACCTTTACCTGTTGACATTTCATGCACCTGGAAATGTATTCAGCCATGTCCTTTTTCATTCCTGGCCAAAAGTACTGCTTTCTAGCTATAGCAATTGTCTTCTGATATCCTGGGTGACCAGAATATGGAGCTTGATGGATTTCATCCATGGCAACTCTCCTCAAATCTGCTATATCTAGAATATAAATTCTACCTTTATAAGTGAGAAGTCCATCTTCTTCCAATTTATATCCCTCATACCTCTTCTCAAGACTTTGCTGTTGCAATCTGTCTTTTACCTGCTCATACAATTCATCTCCAGCAGCATGACTAACAATCTGCTGCCTCAAATCTGATTGGAAAATACTAAGAGATGCCACATGCATTTCCTGAACCTTTATGCTGAGTGCATCAGCTACCTTATTTTCCTTTCCCTTTATGTGCTTGATTTTAAAATCAAACTCAGATATAAATTCCATCCATCTTGCTTGCCTAGCATTCAGAGTACGTTGATCAAACAAACAATTCAGTCCACAGTGATCTGTTCTAAGCTCAAACCTTCTACCCATCAAGTAATGCCTCCACATCTTGAGGGCATGTACTATGGCTGCAAGCTCTAGATCATGAGTGGCATAGTTCCTCTCATGCTCCTTTAGATTTCTTGACTCATAACATATCATGTGGTTGTCCTGCATAAGGACTCCTCCAAGCCCTTGTCCGCATGCATCGGTACACACCACAAAGTCTTTCTCTGGATCTGCAACCTTCAATACTGGTGCATTGGTGAGAATATTCTTCAAATGCTAGAAGCTTTCTTCACACCTCGATGTCCATTTGAACTTCATCCCCTTCTTTTACAAAGAAGTGATGGCATGTGCAACTTTGGAGAATCCCTCAATGAATCTTCGGTAGTACCCTGCAAGTCCCATAAAAGATCTTACATCTGTCACATTTCTTGGAGTAGGCCAATTCATAATGGCTTCAATCTTTTCAGGGTCCACAGATATGCCCTCCTCTGAGATAATGTGACCCAAATACTGAATTCTATCTCTATAGAAGTCACACTTGCTCAGTTTTGCATACAACTGGTGCTCCCTGAGCAATTTCAATGTCAATCTCAAACGCTCTTCATGCTCTTTCTCTTTCTTAGAATAAACAAGAATGTCATCAAGGAAAACAAGAACAAACTTGTCCAAATATCTGCTGAAGACACTATTCATAAGGCACATAAATGTAGCTGGTGCATTTGTGAGACCAAATGGTACCACTACAAACTCATAATGCCCATACCTTGTCCGGAAGGCTGTCTTATGAATGTCTTCATCCTTGATTCTCACTTGATGGTAACCAGACCTCAATTCAATCTTGGAAAACACCTTTTCTCCTCTCATTTGATCAAAGAGGTCATCAATCCTAGGCAAAGGATATTTATTCTTCACAGTAACCTTGTTCAATTGTCTGTAATCAATACACAATCTGAGTGTACCATATTTCTTCTTTACAAATAGAACTGGTGCTCCCCAAGGAGACACACTTGGCCAGATATACTTCTTTTCCAACAAATCTTGCAGTTGCATCTTCAATTCTAGCATCTTCGGTGTACTCATCCTGTAGGGTGCCTTGGACACTAGTGCTACTCCTGGCACAAGTTCAATTGTGAAATCAATGTCCCTCTTTGGAGGAAGCCCTGGAATCTCATCAGGAAACACATCCTTGAATTCCTGTAACACTTGATAGTCCTCCAAACTCGGAGTTTCATCTCCTGATGTCTCCAAGATATGAGCTGCATACAACTGGAAACCATTCCTACAGAACTTCTTTAACTGCATTGCTGAAACCTGCCATACTGAAATCACCTTTGGAATACCTTTCACAACTACTAGGTTCCCTTTTTCATTCATGCATTCGAAAGTCATATTGTAACAGTCAAGATTCACCCTGTGAGATTCTAACCAATCCATTCCAATGAGAACATCATAGGAACCAAGTGGTATAACATTTAGATATACACAAGTGACCAATCCGTTCATGACCAATGGACATTTCTCTACCACCTCACTGACCTTTCTCTTAGTTCCAGTGGCTAGCTGAACTAACCAAGACTTCCTATGCTTTACTTTCTTAAAAGCACAAATCTCCACTATTCTAGGAGTAATGTAACTATGCGTAGAACTAGGGTCAATCAAAATAGAAACAGATTGCTCAACAATATTACCTGAAACTTCAACCACAGTTGACTGGTGATCTGCCTGGCGGTCCTCCAGTGCTGCGTAGATCCTAGGGACTGCCCTTGCTACTTGACCCACTGTTTCAGCTTCTTGAATGTTGTAAGCTGGTCTTGCACTCTCATTCTCGAGTGGACAATTTTTGCGCATGTGGGGTCCTCCACATTTCCAACATTGAAGTGGTCCTCTATTCTGTTGTGGATCTTTAGGCTTTTCTCCTGTCACTCCAACTGGCTTACTTGCAGCTTGGGATGGCTGCTTCCGCTAATTCCTAAAGTTAGAAGGTTTGAAACCTTTCTTCCTTTGGTCAAAATTCTCATTCTTCTTGTCCTTCCATGCCTTATGGTAATCTGGCTTACCTTTGCTTTGCTCATAGCAATACTTAGCCTTCCTTATTGCTTCTTCAAGAGTTCTAGGTTCATAAAACTCAATTCTATCTTTGTAAGACTGAGGTAATCCACTCAGAAAACGCTGGACCTTCACTTTTTCATCTCTGATGTACCGGACATACCTCAACAGCTCCAAAAACTTATTTTCATAATCTTCCATGGTCTGCTGTCCCAATGTCAACTCATGGAACTCCTTAATCTTGTCATCATAATACCTGTTAGAGAGGTATTTCTGCTTAAAATACTTCTTGAACTATTTCCACTTAAGTCTCCTTTCACTGATCCTCTTTACTTGCTTGAAGTGTTCCCACCAAATGGATGCCCTTCCATTCAGATTGAATATGGAAATTCTTGCCTTCATGTTTCCTGAATAGTCATGCACTTGAAAATACTTCTTTATCCCAAGAAGCCAAGCTTCAGCTTCTTGTCCAGTCTTTACCTCACCATCAAATGTAGGAGGTTTAGCTTTCTTAAATTCATCCCGAGAGCGATCCCTATGGTGTCTCTTTCTTTTATGAGAAGAAGAGCTTGAATCCCCATTGGATTCTTCAGAATCAGATGATCCACTAGAAGTCCTTCTCCTTCTCCTAGTACTGCTCTTACTGCCTTCTGGTCTTGATGTACCTCACCCGGAGTCTATCTTTCTTTGTAAGTCTATCAAACTCTACAACATTGCAGCATTCAACTGATGCTGCTCTTCCTGGGCTTTGATCAAGCTTCTCATGGTGGCTGCAAAATCTGACGGTGTCTCTTGGAATCTCCTTCCATTAGAATCTATGTCATCATTTTTTTTACAGACATTTTCTCCTATGGCATCTCGGGCACGCTCGTAAGAATCCCGAGCATCATATCTGTCATGGGTTCTCATAACTGAACCACCACTTACTTATCAACTGCACTACCTGGAATACTGCCCTTAAAGGTGACTATGATTCTGCAAATGTGTAAGTAACACAAGTGTTAGATGCATAATATTGATATAAACCAGCATTACTTACCCTCTCCTGGAAAAATTATAAAATTACAAGTTTTTCCCAAAACATAGAATTTTCTTCCTCAAGAACGTTTGCCTCAGGGGAACGATGGAGGTCAAGGGGGATTGCCCCCTTTGTTTTTTTGTTTTTTTGTTGTTGTAATTCTATGATTTTCACATAATCTGGTGCATAAGGTCGCTTCCACTTTCTCCTTTTCATCCATGAAAATCCACTGAAAAACAACTGAAAATCCCACTGAAAAACAGTCGAAATCTGCTGGAAAATCCCATGGAAAACTCAAAATTTCCTTGTACAGGATCGGGTCTCATCCCAACTAACATTCCAAGGTTTTGGCAGGAAAATCGCCAAACTTTTGATCTGCATCAGCGACGCGGAGGACCGTTCACCTATTTCCTTCCATTGCATCAGATCCGCATCCAACTATCCGAACTTGATCGGCGATGAAACCAGCCTATGCGCTACATCGACGGTTGGGTGTCTTGTGCATTGGGTGGTTAGTCATCTAGGCAGCCGCAATGGTGGACGTTCAATCCACTAACCATCGCCGATGGCTGATGACTCCAAGACTTAGAAAATTTTTCAAAATTTTCCCTTTTTGTCTTCCTCTTCGCTGCTTGATCGGCTCAACTCTCTCTCTTTTTTTTTTGTCGGCGAAATAGTTCCATCAGTAGCCACAATGGTGGAACACGATCTTCAATCTTCTTTCGATAGCTGATGATTTCAGGCCTTAGAAAAATTTTAAACTTTCTTTCTTTACGGCACCGACGGTCGAAGGCCTTACCTGTCGGACACGTAGTTGTCTAGCCATCCGCAACGGCGGGCAATCGTTCAACTATTTTCCGCCGACGGACGTCAAACACTTAGAAAATTTCCCGCAATTTTTCCTTCCAACTATCCTCCATCAGGCATGTTTCCGCCTAGCTCTCCGCTACATCAGAAGTCCCTTCCCACTAAGTGTTCCAATGAACTGACAGTTCAAACACTTAGACAATTTGTGGAAGTTTTCTGTCATCAACTTATGATCTCTGCTGGGAAGAAAGAAATCCTGCTTCTGTCACTGCATCTTCGTGGTCCATTCAGGCCCATGCTGCAACATGAGCTGTAATACCACACTGTCATGTCCCCGACCCTCCAACCAACGAAGAGGATGCTACCATGATGTTAACCCTCCGGGCTGGTAGCCCCATGATCATGTGAAACCATAAAAATGTTGAAACATAATGCATTGAAGTAGAACATACATAGATGCAATTATTTATCATACACAACAAAAGCAACATACATTCATACAAGCATTCATTCAACATGTTTATCATAATCATTAACAATAAATAGGATTGCAGAAGTAAAATAGACAAGGTTACTTATCTTATAAGAACTCATTTCGCAACCAGCTATGCCACTGCAACGTTCCACCCAACCATAGGCCAGTGTGCTCCTTAATATCTCATCAACGCTGCCACCCTTGAGCTGGGCATGATTCTCCAAGGAATAAGGAACAAGCAAGCTTACACATAGCCAAGGGTACACAAGACACAGCCAAGCCAACACAGTTGGGTTTATCAGGCCATCAACAAGACAACCAAGCCAACATGGTCAGGTTTATCAGGAAATCCAGGAGTTGGGAAAGGCTAAATGCTAATATGGTGAGCTCATTACAGAGCTAAGAACACCTACACCAGAACTACCCTCACTTCTAAGACACCCACACACACCCAACACAAGGAATCAGTCCCTTCTCTGCTACATAGTCCCTCAGGCCCTGCCTTCCCTTACAGTGCTATTCAAGGGTTGTGGAGAAGAAAGCCAGCCCTCTAGCTCTATCTGTGGGGTTTCTAAACACACCAATTTTATCAAGCAACCCAAGCCCCCATCCCTACTCCTAATACAGTCCAAAGACCAACCATTGCACTCATGCAATCATTCAGCTGTCACAGCTTAAACAGGGAAAACGACTCCCAAGCGAATTACACAGTCCCAAAATGTATCAGTAAACACAACTCACAACATGGGGAAACAACAGTCTGTCCTGGACAACGAAGTCACCGGGAAAACTTACCCAGACCACATTGGGTTAGAAATACAGTCTCCTAGCTTGTGCACAAGAGAAACTTGCACCAGACCCCAAAATAAAGAGGGAAAAACATATGCATGAGCCACAAATCA
>LPNX010495894.1:911113-923899 GCA_001517045.1 Pseudotsuga menziesii | reverse complement strand
CCCCCCCCCCAGCTTGTTGTGTGAGTGGCAACCATGCAGAATCCCAGTGCGTGAAAGAAGATTTACACCCAATTCCAAAAGCAGGTCGAGAACATACCCGATTCCTCGCTGTGGAAAATGTGAATGACAGTGGAGGTGACTCCTCTCCCCTGGATGCATGAGAACAAAACAGGAAAGGTGCCCGTGCATGAGAAAAATGAACATAAAATGGTCCCTGCGTGAGGATGAATAGCTCCACCTATACGTGAAGATGAATAGACAATGGAGAGGATGCGCAGTAGTCAGAAGTGTGTGAGTGTTTCAGCACCGTCATGGAAATAGTGGAGTGTCCGCTGGAGTGATGGCGGTGGTTTTTGCTTGCCATCGTGAGGTCAACCACGCTGGTGGAGTGTGCGTGTGGGAAAGGACTGACAGTCCTGCCACACTCCACTCCCAGCCATAACTGCCTCAACTAATAGCAACAGTTCTTAATGGTCGTGGTTGAATAGAACAAGGAAAAATGACACATGGATTTTCCCCCATTGCCCAAGGTTTGACATCCCCCCCCTTATCCTTATGATAATCATGCCCCTTCTCAATTTAGTTGCCACGAATATAGTTGGTTGGGTTATTTAATTAAAGATGCATATTTACATGATGACAAAATTCAATATGTATGTTGCATGTCCCTATATACCATCGGTGACAATTTCAATCTGAAACATAACACAACTAAATCAATGGTGGGGCTTTTGCCTTTAGCTCCACACCATGATTCATTACAATATATACATCATGTACATTTAATGCAACGGGGTCAAAACCGGGGTGTTACAGGCTTACCCGTAGCCAGTGTGCCGGACCTTTTTCTTGAAGTATCGTTTCCACGAGATGAGCGAACTGTCACCTATAGGGAGAAAAACCTAATTTTAATTAAAACATGAATTTCAGAACTATTTACTGAAAACAGGCTTATTTTTTAGCTCTTTAAGTAATTATGTAACCTGGAAGTGAAGGTGATATAGCCACGAAGGAACAATAGCACAGTCACCAGCATAACAACAAGCCAGACCTTCATACTCATAATGACAGAGACGATGGAGACGCATGCAAAAGCCACTACCAGCAGCAGCAAGAAGAAGTTTGGGAAATGGTCAAGCAAGAACTAGACAGCGAAGCCGGAGCTGTCACCAACAATGCAAGACATGAGAATGAGACTCTCAAAACCTACGATGAAGAGTAGTGCTTAAACCAACAAAAAAAAATCATCAATCTATCTCTGCAATGACCAGCCACGAATGGACAAGCAAGGAACCACACACAGGACGCAAGCCTTAAGCTTTGAATCTCAGCAAAACCCTTACAGAGACAAGACTCACAAATTACAGAAATAGTTCGAGACCGAATGGTGAAGACTGAAACAACTCAATCCAGGACTCGGGATGCCATTAACAACTAGTAAAGTAGCAGGGCTGCCATGAGAATGGTTTCAGAGCGGCCCGAAGGCCCGAAAACTACGGAGGAAAATGAAAGAGAATAGGGTTACAAGGATTTTATACTACTATTGCACGGACAAGAGAAGTGCACGTGCCATTGGAAAATTAGACGGTGTATGGATCTAACTATATAGTCACCTGCGCGCAAATAATTTACAATGATTTTTATAATGATCCATGAAACATTCATGCAAAAAGAAAACTATATGATCAATCATGTATAAAGTCCATCAATCACATTTACGTGTCGATCATAAGGCTGTTTGGCAATGGATATTTTTAAACTTCCAAACGTTGACATTTCGAAGCTATGATAATCATATAGTTCGGAGCTATTTGGTTTTGTTTATATAAAACAAGAACCCTTATCTCTTAAACAAATCATTTCCGAATTGATATAACTAATCATTTACCAAAGTCAATATTATAACATGAACATTATGATTACCATGTTTATCCATGATGATTTATGATAACGAATTGGTTAATGTAAAGACCAAGTCAAAGAATGTAAACCTTAGAATAACAATGCAATACTAGGTTCATATAAATATATTATGATCAACGCAGGGCTAGACTCCTCTAAACCCATAACTCAGGTGGAGTTTATAATAAGAATTGTTTAGCACTTTAAAGTTTAGAATTCATCAATTCTTTACAAAGTCAAAGTTGTTAGACTTGTTTAGGAATTTCATTTAAATAACATAATTGTATGTCTATGGACATAATAATATATTTATGTAAACATAACGATCAATTGAAATAAATGATAAAAATGACAGTATGGTAAAAGATTATTTACAGCATACTTTTCTTAGCCTAATTGAATGGAGACTTTAATAAGTCTTTTGTTGTTCTCAAGATGGCATTTTGCTGGTAACTACCATGTTTTATACTTAGTAGAACAATTTCATGCTTCCACAAATAACTGGTGTTTAGCATAGGACAGAGGCTGATTTTTATAGAAACATCTACCTTAGAAACTGTCGGTAGACAGTAATTCTTATTATAAGGAAGTATTATAGAGTAATAATATTTTTAAAAGGATTGATCCTACTCGAGTCTATAACCAATAGAACATCATAGTTCAACATAGACTTAAAAGATATAGACAATAGTGTTTGCTTGGAAAAGACACTAAGGTCTTCACATCCATTAACATTAATGTCAAATGTTTGCAGATTATAAGTGTCGCTACAAAGGTTAAATATCAAGCAACTTAATACACAAATAAGAGGGCATGATAATATTTAATAACCCAAAATACAATTAGTATAACATTGCAAGTTATGCTTATTAAAATAGAAGTAACCAAGCAGCTGAGATTACGAGTTTAGAGTTATAGAAGGTATTTTACTGTCATTACATACAATTAAAGATAGAAAAACTCAATCATCTGAACTTCGCTTATAAGGACAACTGAAGAAAACAAACTGTTTTTACCTTACAAAAGTTGTTGAAATATAGCATATTATTTTACTAAGCTTATTACTTGCAATTAGAAATACTGCTGCATACTTTATGAATTTTAAAAACATTACTCAATCATTCATACCTGTAAAGCCTGTAAGAACAAGTAATCTTTCCGTGTTAGCATAAATGCTAAGTAAGCCCCGGATTCCAAATCAGATTCCACCTGCTTGTCATAAATAAATTTCATTAGTAAACTGAAAGTAGAAGAAATGCGCAAGTTAAACTAAATCTTGTTTCAAAAAGGAACTGCTGAGATAATATAATTGAGATTATGTAAAACTAATCTATTAACTATTTCGTTTATTGCTAACCTTTAACTGTTAGTAAATCACAGTTCTAGCATTTTATATTATTTCAAAATTTTAAATTTTTTGTGAAAATTTGGGGTTTTGACATGAGGGCTTCTGCCAAGGTCTCTTTTTGATGGCTTTGACATAATTATTGTATATCAAAAGTAAAAAACTAGATTATGAAATCCTTATAAAAAATTTGGATAGTAAGCCCATGTGGATCACCAAGGGTCTTTGAGATTTTATTCAAAATGTGTATACTTGAATTCAATAGAAGAAGGAATATATATTGGAAATTTGAATTAAAAGAATTCAATACTATATTAACAAAATATGGGTGAATATTTTTATATTAAATTTTATTTTTAGATGTTCATTGTCAATATATACAACATAAAACTAGATGAATATTTACTAGAGTATAGGTTTTCTTCTCTACTGGAGTGAGAACATAATTTGTAAGATCTGCTCTCATAAAATCAATTGGTAGTTCATTTCCCTCATTTCTTTTATCAGAATTATAGATTCCAAGTATAATGGTAAATAATTCTAGTAAGAAATTAAAATTTTATGGGATAACTTGTAAAATGTGTTGGTATTTATATACTAGAATTAAAATTTGCGGAATTAAACATAACCATATGGAATTTAAATATTTAATAATTTAGATATAGAACTTGCAAAATTAAAATTCTTTGTTAGGTGTATATTTTGATGCAAAAAATTATAAGTAATTTTGATCGAAATTTTGTATATTTAGAATGCTTTAAACATTGTGTTTCCATTTGAAGAGGCATAAAATTTATAAAAACATTATTTTGTTTTGAATAAGGGGTGTACTGTTTTTTGAAAAAATTAAATCCCAAAACATTATAAAAGATACAAATTAAAATGAAAAACAATAACTTCTATTACATTCTTATAAGAGTTGGTATTTTCCCATTAAACGCATGACCATGACTAGAGACTTAATAAACAAGCATAAGATAATTCACATCAATTTAACTAGTTTTTGTATGCTTCAGTCACATTTTAATCAAACAATCAACAACATCTATTATTCACAATTAAAAATGCATGCCCATCCAAAGAGCGGGGAGTACATGCCCCCAAGTGGCTGTTGTTAATATAAGAGTGGAATTATAATTATAGCATTCGATGTCAACAACTCATACTATTTGTAACTTTACCTTGACAAGACTATGACCAAATTTATCAAGCTATATGTTTTCTATATGAAGAGAACAATTGTTTAGAGAAAGACAAAATAAAAAATGACACAAAAATGTTGAAATCATTTTACAGTTATTTGTTTTTTTTAACAAAAACATATAGTAGTGTATTGATAAAAGGATGAAAAAATTCATCAAATAGTTAGATAAGAACATCAATCCAAAAAGGATATGTTATGTTTGAGGAAACATCTTAAATCAAACATATTACAACCATCCTGATAGAGTGGTTTTTTCTCCAAAAAACAATTTCTATTGCTACTATATATTCTCATGAACTAACCTAGAACTAATAAGCAAAAACATTGCATAAAAGAAGTGACTAAATCCTAAAATCATTTTTAGATTCAGAAATAATAGAGGGCTCTTCATCTTGTTCATAATCCTCAGAAGAGGAACTTACAAAGTCTATAGAAGAGGAGTCAAAGAGATCACCATCAACATCCAAAAAGTCCTCTTCCATTGTATCCATAGAATCCATTTCCTAAGTGTTTCTATCAAGAAAGGAAACCTACACAATATCATCATTCTCAGGATCCTCAACATTGTCATCACTCGTAGAAACAAAGTGATTTAAAGAAGGGTTACTCATAACTTTGTTTATTGAACTGGAAATAAGTGGTTGCGGAACAAATAAACCACCTTCCTTACATCCCACAAGGTTTTCTTCCAACTTAGAATTATGAACCTTAAAATTTTTATCATGGATCTAAACCAAAGCACCTTTATTTTCCACTGACTTATCGATGTCCATCGACTTCTTATCACAGTTTTTGACAACATCATTCAATTGAGAGAAGTGAGAGTGCAAATCCGTGCTAATTTAAGAACAAAAAGTTTCAAAACGTTCTATACAACTATTGATACCTGACTACTGGTTAAGAAGTTGTTTCAAAGTATCATGAACTTGAGATAAATGATCCTTAATAGCATCCATTTGTTTCTGAAAGGAGTGAACAATATCCTTAAAATTGGAAACCTACTCGGATAGATAATTAACCGTATTGATAATATCCATGAAGAGACCCGTTCTTTGAAAACCCTTGTTCCAATATAGAGGTAAAGTAAATAAATCAGAAAGAAAACCCTCACTCCAGTCCAAATATATAGCACTAGAATCAAAAGGTGAAAACAGGCAACAAATCATAATCGAATCAAGATTCATCCGCTAAGAAGTCGAAATCCCTTCGAACATGATAAAACCGGAGGGAAACAAACTTACGAATAAGACTTAAAATGATTTTATGGAGATGTCCAATGAGTTGGACCATAATCTCCATACATTTCTTAACCTGAGATAGGATGAGTAGCATGTCTCCTATCACAACCAATGAACGAACACCTGCTTCAATAGACATTTTCAACCCAATGAATAAGGAACATATTTCATATCGATTGTTGGTGCTAATCCCAAGTCCACAAGTGAAGGTATTAACAATTGTTCTTCTAGGGTAAAAAATCACCCCACCCACACCTTCCATCCCAGGATTACCTTTGGAAGTTCCATCAAAGAAGAGAATATATGATAACTCTTTATGTTTCCAAATTGTAAACTCCTCAATTTCCAAGAGGTAATTGAGAATTCAATGAGGTTAAAGGACAAGAAAATTTAATAAAAAATTTTTTTTAATCCATTTTTATTCAATAGGGATTCAAGAGTCTAGAGCACAATTTTTTCCCAAACAAGATAAGAGACACCCATTCAACAAATATTTAGCCACATTAGAAGTATCAACGAAAGAAATAAACTTTTCCTTAAAGATCCCATAATTTTCAGTTGCCCACATTTTCTAGCAAACATATTTTGGGAGAGAAACCCATATTCTAAACAATAAGGGATTCCCATGTAAAGATCTAGGATATATTCCATTCCAATGGATAAAGAAACCACTCCAATTCATAGGAAGAACAAAATTTGTAATCGGAACTCTCAAAACAATTTTCCAAATTGTTTGGGAATAAGGACGCTGAAAGAAGAGATGTTGTATAGTTTCTTCAGAAGATTTGCAAAGGATACACCAAGAGGGACCAACAATATTTACCTTTTTTTTTTACATTTTAGGCAGTGAGAACCTTACCATGAACTAATTTCCATTATAAAATATTAACTTTAGAAAGGCCATCCTGATGCCAAACCTTGGCCCAAATTCTGGAGAAAGGTTGATGTTGCTTTTCATTGAAAAGGAGATCATAACCCTCTTTGACATAATACAAATCCATTTTCCCCCAGCCATGAGAGTCTTTAACATTCAATCTAAGAGGGGAAAAACCCTGTAGTTGAATAAGCAAATCATCAAGATCCCTCCTTAAATAATTAGGAACTAAATTTTGTTTCCAACTTGACTATATTTTAGATGCATCCTAAACAAATAAATCATACATAGTAGAAAGGCTATTTTCACTAAACCAAATCCTTAAATCAGGAATATTTTAATTACAAATGAAAGGAGCATCTCCAAGAATTGATTCCTTCAAGATATCAATATTCTTCCCATTAATAGGAATCTAGTATGTACCACTTTGAATAATATGACCAACAACTTTATAGGGCCTCTAAATGTTGGAACCATCCTTATCCCAAGAGCAAGAATCAATATAACGAAGTCTATTAGAATTAAGATATTTTTTTCTTATAATATATTTCCATCAATATTTTCTTCCAGAAACAAGATTCCATGGCAGTTTAGCTCCCAAAGACAAATTCATCAAATTCGGATTTTAGATGCCAAGTACCCCATGCCCTTTTGGAGCTTGAACAATGTCTCATTTGACTAAATGAAATTTTTGTTATTTGGTTTCCCCCCTTGACAAAAATAGTTACGAGAGAATCTACCTAGCATTTACAATATGCTTTTGGGAGACAAAAGAGAAGAGCATTGATAAAGAGGGAGGGAAAGAAGGACATACCTGATAAGACCAACCTTTACAATAGGGTTAATTCATTGCAGACCCCAATTTTCATTTTATATTTGATTTTTTGCAGGATGCCTTCCCACACATCATATCTAATTCTTTTTTGAGCAATAAGGATGCACAATTACTTGAAATAAGACCACTTTGAGTTGTCAGGAAAACCCAAAACAAAGGTAATACAATGCATGAGAGAGGGAGGGAAATTCCATCCATATATATTGCATTATCCCATATTTGTCTCTCCACCAAAGGCATTAAGAAATTGAGTTAATACTTGCTTAAATTTGACAGCATTGTTCATAGAAGCTCCTCCCAATAAGACAATATTATCAACAAATTAGGAATTATTGACAACTTTGACACCTCGAGAAATCCTAATTCCAAGCAAAGAGCCAAACTTATTTTCTACAATCAATTGTCTGCCCAATGACCCAACGATTAGAATATAAAGAAATGGGGATAGATGAAAATTGTCTGAGCCCATGAGAGGATTGAAACAAATCTGTAAGACGTCCATTGACTAAATGGGAAATCCAAGTATGACTAATACAAGATTTTATACAATTAACAAAGAGAGGGGAGAATCCAAAATTCTCCAATAACTCAAAGAGAAAACTACAACTAACTCTATCAAAAGCATTGGCCATATCAGGTTTAATATACATACCTTATTCCTTGCGAGCAATACTTAAATGGATGGCCTCTTGAACATGAACAATATTATCTACAATATGATGTTTCTCAAGAAATCCACCATGGCCTTCCGAAATTAATCGAGGAAGAAGTGGCTTTAGGCGACTGGCTATTGTTAATTTTTTTTTATAAGAGCATTTACATAGAGAAATAGGGCGAAAACTAGCAAGAGAAGTGGGTTGAGACTCTTTAGAAAGAATAAGGGCAAGAAAAAAGGAATTTGTGGCTCCCCCAATCTGATCTTTTCCTTTACTTCTATTCAACATTCTATAAAGATCAAATTTCATAATGTTCTATTAGTATTTATAAAAATGGATTGTAAATCACCCAGGACCAGGAGCTTTCTCAGACCCGGATAGTAGAAAAAACTTCCTCTTCATGAATATGTTTAAAAAGAATAGAATTCTTAGAATCATAAAAATGGAGGGAATATTATTAAGTAAATCACACTTGGAAATAGAATAAATTACCCCTTGCTCTGTATACTTGGAGTGACAAAAATCTTCTGATTTAATATCCTCCATGCTATCCAAATTTTTCCCATCAATTGTTTGCAATTCATGAATTGCATTTTTATGCAATCACAACTTCACCTAACTATAGAAGAAAGAAGAATTTTTATATCCAGATTGCAACCAAAGAGCCCAATATTTTAAACGGAAAGCTTCCTCTTCATGATGAAATGATTCATTTAATTGAAAGATAATATGTTTTTCTTTGTTCAGAATATCATACGCGATTTCCACACATTCCATCTGCTCTTGAAGAAGACTGATATCCTGCTATACTTGGTTATGATTTTGATGGGGGAGGTTAAAAAGTGATTTGGACCAGTCTTTTAGATATTTTTTAACTTCCCAAAGTTTTGATTCCAAAACAAAAGAGGGAGAGACAAAAATATACCATTTCCAAGTGTTTTCAATGAGAGGATAAACCTCCTCATAATTTAAGCAAAGTGGATTGAAGAGAAAGGGAGTAGGTCCTCAATTTTCAACTTCTTCAAAAACCAGAGAAATATGCTGATGATCAGATGTATCATAAGGAAGAATGTGAGATTGAATAAAAAATACAGATAGGAGGAGGGAACAATTAACCAAGAAGCGATCAAGACAAGATTCAATATGACCGGGGCCATACCGTTTATTAGTCCAAGTGAACATTCCCTTTTTTGGTTTGATATCCATCACATCAATATTTTTTATACTATCCTAAAAATGCTTCCCAAAATCAGTTAGATGTCTCAAGTTGATTAGAAACCACTTTTTTAAAATGGATCTTTGATTTCTTTTGAACCTTATGCAAATCCTTCCTAGCTAACTCTTTTTTATGGTTCCTTAACTTCAAACTTAGAGCACTTCCTGGATAAATGTCCATATTCATGACACTTTTTACATTTAAATTGAAGTTGATCATAGTCCACTTTCTGCTCATGAATCCAACGATCCATAATCAAATTAACCACATCTAGGAGTCCCTTATCAAGGTCAACTTCTACACAAATGAGAGCACATGAGAATAAGGGTGATCTTGGTTCAAATTTATCTATATATTGACCCAAATAGTTCCCAATTGAAGCTAAAACTTCATTAGACCAATAATGCAGAGAGAGATGAGGCAACTTAACCTAAACATGAACAACAAATGGAATGTATTTCTCAAGGTCAAAACATAACTTCCATATATTAAGGTACATTCCTCTTGGGCCCATGAAGTACAGACCATTCCTAAAAATTAAATCTCGATATTCTTTAAATTCAAACAAAAGAACATAGTATCCCTTACCATAGAAATGACTTTGCATTATTCTAGTTAAAAGAGGCCGCCAATTTTTATTTAACTATATCTCCATAGCATGAGGGGACAACCAAAGGCCTGTAAATAAACCAACCAGACCTTGTTCTTCCAATCCAAGATCCTTATTTTTTGCAAGAGAGAAAGAAATGCTAATGTCAGGAGCATCTTTCCTCTTAACAAAATGAGCTACAACGAGGGAAAATGATTTTTGTTTCTGATCTTCTATGAGAATACGAAAAATCCTCGTCCAGTATTAACCCCATATTTGGATCTAGAGGTTCCATAGACACCAGTGCAAGAAGCAAGAGAAAACCAATACCAGGGCATTTCTTGGAGCATGATAATCTTGCCTATCACATACATTGATGGGATACTTTTGCATATGATTGTTTTTGAAGTTACAAAATGTCTGTGCTACCAAGGATATTTCCCCTATTCCACAATATTTTATAGTTATTTGTTACTATTTTTCTACATAAGTTTTTGAATGAACATTAAATTAACGCTTAATCAATCTTAAAAAATACATACATTTAAGCCATGCCAAACCTAGAATAAATTATGATTTAAAAATGATATGAAATTTAGTACTATAAATTTTAGAATATTTTAAATAATAAAAAAATAATTTTGTTGAAATAAATTATAACATCGTAAAATCATATATTCATGAGTTAGCCATCTAAATAACTCAAATAAAAAATAAGTTAGTTATCGTATAATAACATTAAATAATTATTGTAGAAAAATTACATTAAATGATCTTCAACTACAATCAAACATTATATTGCATATTCAATTGAGATCACTGACACACACCATATTTTATGAATCAAACATATCAACATAACATGAAATGAAAAAAATATACATGAACGATATCGACAACATGATCATACATCAACATCAACATAAATGGATATGAAACAAGCATAATATATATGAACAATTATAATATATGAAAAATATACATCTTAAGACAAATATAAAAGTCAGATATATACATGTTCTCAGTAACTCCTTTGAGCTAGCACGTCCATCAACGGATCTAGAGACACTAGTACCTCCTTCAACAGATCTTGAGGAATCAATACTTTTTCCATGCACAAATGTAGAAGAAATCAGTTGAAATGTATCTCCTTGATGATATATATAACCCAAACTACTCATCATATCCAAAAGATAAATGTGATGAGATGTACTAGGAGGTGGTGGCAGGTATACTAGGTGAGGATGAGAGGGTGGTGGTTCTACTGGGTGAGGATGAAAGGGCAGGGGGAGGACTAGGTGAGGACAAGAGGGTGGTTAGTTGACCTATGGTGGGTCGACTAGGTGAGTAGGAGAGGGAGGTTGGATGACCCATGTTGGGTCAACTAGGAAAGGGGGAGAGGGTGGTCATTTGAACTATGGTGGGTTCAATTTTTGGTATATGGAAAATGCTATATAGATTATTCTGCACCGACGTGTCTCTTTCATCATCATACACCATCATTTTTTTTGAAAATGTATCAATCTATGTTGTCTATGGAACCAATTCCTTTTCTTCATGTATGCACATTGGTGTGTGTCTTATGTTGGTGGTCCAATGCTTATGAATAGAAGAAGAGCATCGTTTCTTTAATAAAAAAATGATTTTTGGATTTTATTTAATGCTTTGTTATTCCCACATGTATCGGTGCGTCAGGTTCCACAACACACACCATTAATTATTGACAAGGTGATCATTTTTTTTATTTTGGTGGAAAAATAGTGAAAACCTTTTCTTAGGGTCTTGGAATCAAGACGAATAGTGAGGCTGAATGGATAGCTCTTTACCATGACATAGAATTGATTTATTGTGGATACACCTCTAAATTACTAGTATTCGACGACTCCCGTCAAGTCATTCAAAAGATACAATTGGGATACTCCAAAGACTCCATCAGATGAATTTTTTTTATGATATAACCATTCTTCTAAATCTTTGCCCTCAAGTTTTGATTCTTCACATTCTTAGAGAAAACAATGGTCAAGATAAAAATATGGCCAACATTGGTGCTTCAAGGTTTCAACAATGGTCAAAGAAAAGGTATTGTTTTTATTCCATAACTCACCACGTATGGAGGGTTTGCCCCCCCCCCCCCTCGACCTTGAATTCCACACTATATCCCATCATCCAGACCCGTGGCAATTCCTTGGACAAGTGGCCTCCACCATCGGCCAACATTTAACCCCCCTCTCCTCCTTTAGTCACAAGCTGACTCTATTTTTGCAGCTCGCACAAGCGTCGTGGATTGCAACGATAAGCTTGAAAAAAACCATTTCGCACCATTTGTATCCCGGATCAAATGAAGAAGGCGATGCGACTGTGCTCCTACAATGTTTGTTTGCATGTTTCTCTTTCATGATGGGTCTTCTCCCAATATAGAAAAAAAGTATGGATGAAGGTTTTTCCAGTATAAAATCTGGGCAAGATGATATCAAGAAACACATGCAGAATATTTTAGACATTGTTGCGGTGGGTGTCAAGGATAACAGATATATGGATTCCGATGTCATCTTCATGTCAAACCAAAATAGATGTCATGATTATCATATTTATGATCATGATAGAGACCTTGGAGAACTAATGGGCATGGTGGACATCATTAAAGAAGACGTGATGAAGCTAACAAGGATGAACCAATGCAACCAATGTCAATATTCTCCTGGTGATGAGACCCTACCCATGGAATATGTTTCAATCACCCAACCTGTAGGGTTTCCAGGAAAGAATATGTAATCCCACCTATTTTTTCATGTTTTTTGCATCTTTTTGAATCAATAGTTCATCTGTATTTACTCTTCTCATACTACAATAAATAGAAGGATCTTTTTCAAGCGTTTTAGATGGAAGCCAATCTCATTGGAAGTTTTTGTAAATTTATCCTATCAGTT
>LPNX010495894.1:899432-910319 GCA_001517045.1 Pseudotsuga menziesii | reverse complement strand
TATATATATATATGTATATGTATATGTATATGTATATGTATATGTATATGTATATGTATATGTATATGTATATGTATATGTATATGTATATGTATATGTATGCATGTATGTGTGTATTGCAATAAGCATTCTTTATATTAACGTATTATACAAAAAATTACAGCAGTGGTCCTTCCAACTTCCTTTCTATCAGTCTGAAACCTCATCCATGTAGTATGATTACATAACATAAAAAATCCCCTAATGCCCCTCCCATGAAGGATAAAACAAGGCATGCATGCCACCAACTATTCCATAGAACCCACAAATCTAACCAAACAAACCATAGTCTAACAAAAATACAAACTTGGCTAAGTGACCGAGGTTAAACATAGAAAGCATTAACAAAAAGCATGGACCTACCAAAATCATATGCCATCAGAAAAGTTGTTATGAAATCTTACCCATTGCGTACAGGGGAGACTCACCATTTCCACCCGAACCACCTTCTTCCTTCTCACTTTCCATCGACACATTCTCGGATGTATAAGTAAACATACCCATCTATGGGAGATAGGGGGTTCCTAGCTCTTTCCCCACCATGTCAATTTTCATATGCAGGAGACGAGTATCAGCATAAAACTCTTTCTAGAAGGCCAAGGGGATTTCATCACCGCCATGCTTCTCCTTTCCTTCCAATAGGACATGACCCAGGAGACCTTTAATAACCCAATATAATGTAACGGTATTCTCATACAGGCCTTGTCGATCCCTCAAGGAGCCTGGATCCTGAATCCAATTCTTTGAAACCGCAGAATCCAACGATGGGCTATTCTCCATAACCTCACACCAAACCCCATCTTCCATCACTTCCAGGTCCACTTTAATGGACAAGGGAATGGATGCCCAGTGATGGCATGCTTCTTACGCAGTATTGGTCTACTGATGGATCGCCTGCCACTGGCGCCTATTCTCTAGACTCCCTGACTTTCGAGATGGTTCCATTCTACCAATGAAAAACACACATAGATCACTACGACCGTTCTCAATACGATACATGAAAATAACTTCACCACTCAAATGCCCGATGGAGACCCCCCTTAGATGATTAATAAGCAAACCCACACAAGACAAGGAATATAGAAGATAGGCAAACATTGCACCCATTAAAGAGGAAAATATCTTCCCATCCAGACCCATAAATCCTTGACTTACCACACCAATTTCCATAATTGCGTTCGTCTACTACTGCTCGATCCTCGTATCTCCTTCTTTTGCAATCAAAAAATCTTGCACCATATTCGTACCCTTAAAAACCAAGGAGATCTCTCTCATGCACAAACCCACCAGGATACCCTCCATACCACCATTCCTTATAGAACCACACTTACAACATGTGTTAGATTAGACCTTGCATGCATCCTCCTTTCCATGTCACTTCCCTCTTTGATCTCACCCATATATATATATATATATATATATATAATTGATTCATAAACCTTCTTTAAGACCTCCTCCCACCTTCCTCCACTATAAACGAATCAAATGAGTTTTTGTTTGTGTGTGGTCTGCAAAAAACCTTCGTTAGAAGGTGTTTTCCTTGTAGTTGAAGGAGCCATCAGACAACAGGTCGCAGTCATACACGTGAATCCACATGGATAAGACTCAACTATACAATCCATATAGATTGTACAATAGTCTCATATAAGGTCATTCAAGGTGTATGGTATAAGAATAAGTAAAAGGGTTTTTTTGGGGAACTTTTGTAGAGTGAAGATTTTTTGTGAAGGAAATTTTGTTAGGTTTGTTGTAGTGTATTTTTCTTAGGACAATTTCCTAGTAAGGGAGCCCTTGTAAGATTAGAAGTTATTTGAATCAAAAGCTAATTTGAAGGCCAAAAATTTTGTGCATGTTTTTAATTGAGTAGATCTATTTTCCATTGGTATTGCTTTCGATATTAAAATTTCTATTAATAGATATCAACAAGTAAAAATAAATTAAAGATTTGTAATTTAATTTTGAGCAAGGAAAATCACTCGGAATTGTTTATATAGACTTGGCGTTAGTAAAATTTAACATAATACTATCAGATCATTCACTCTAGGAGGGAGGAAAAACTAAAGTCTATAGTAGTATATCTAATAGATTTGAGTGACAAGAAGACATATCTAGTGTAGATATGGGGTTTACATTAGTAGATCTAAGTGGGTGCTCAAAATTATAAACATACGGCAATTATTGTGAATCGATCTAAGAAACGACAAAAAATAGTCTTAGATTTGAAGATAGGTTAGATGGGGATTCTAACTTCTTATCTTGGAAGGAGAGGGTAACCTTGGTTTTGAAGGAATGTGACCTTTGGGAGATCATGGAGAAGGTTGTTCCTATTGTTTGTACAACATCAGGATTCATTCTCTGGACTTGTGTTGTATCAAGTCAATGATCCTCATAGATGGTGTCCTATGAGATGGATCTCCAATTGTGGAGGTATAATGCTTGACTTATTAAAGCAGTGATACTCTATGATCTATTACTAACCACGGTCATTCGAGATGGATAAAGCTATTAAGTCTCCTATAGAGAATGATCACCTCTAGAGTGAATTACGTTAGCATATGACTATATGGTCCTGGATAATATGATATGATCATCAATATGTGTGGAAAATATTCTTACTATAATATGATAAGATGGATAAAAAATAAATACACATGTGGACCATGCAACAAATGATAAATGATAAAGAGATAAGGATAGAGAGAGAGAGAGAGAAAGAATTCGAATTGCCTATGTATGCCTCTAGTGAACCAAATCGATAAGGATTCAGTTAAAGGCCCAGTTTTAATAAATAATGCATCAGTTAAAATAGTAAATAAAGTGATTTGCATGGATGGCACTAAGAGTGAAGCATTGATGGCACTAAGAGTGAAACACTAATGATGCTAAGAGTGAAGTAATGATGGAACTTAAGTTAGTCTGTTAACTAAGTGATCAACATTTAGTTAAATATTGAGTTTAGATCAAAGTCAATTAAACTATTAGTTAATCTATTTTTGGAAGGTATGGAGCATGTCTTAGTTAAATCTATTAGAAGGTATGGAGCATGTCTTGTGCATAAAGAAAAATCCAAGGAACTGGCTTGGAACCCTTGAAGGAAAATTTGAAATTGAAGTGCATGTGTGCACTAGAGTTAGGAAAACATTGCATGGATGAGGTTTTGACTTGTTATTAAAGTGTCGGGCACTTAGCAAGTTCATTACAGTTGTTTTAGATTATCTCTCTTCTCTATTACTCTGTGTTCCCTCTTATCGAGAAATCTGTTAATGTGTTGTAAACCATTCTTTACAAGTATATCTATTATACTCAAATAATTGTTGGGTTTTTCATCCTTTATGTTTGGAGGGTTTCCCAGGGTACATCTTGTCTCATATGGTTGAATGATTTATGCGTCTATTTGTTTATGAGATTCATATGTGCAGTGATTGATTGATAAACATTTTAAAGTTTTGAGTGTCTCTATATTTTCTCAAACAATGACATGGTATCAGAGCGTAGGGCATGAAGGATATTAGTTTTTTGCAACAAACTAAATATTACGTGATAATGAGGAGTTGAGAAAAATATTGAAGCCATGCCATTGATATCTGTTTGACTAGAATACCGACTTGAAGGTACTTCCAACTTCAACACATGGAAGGAAAGAGTGTTGAACATTCTTGAGGAGAATGATTTGGATACCTATGCATCCACTATGGTAGAGGAGCATACCACTAAGGTAGGGAGATTCAACTGCAAGAAGAATCAAGAAAGGGCTAAGCATATCGTCTTTGATTCGATTTAAGGAAATCTCATGCCTGTGATCATTCTGTTGAAGACCGCAAAGGATTTTTTTTATACACTCACAAATATTTATGAGAAGGCGGCCCCGATTAAAAAGAGGGTTTTGAACAACAAGTTGTGGAACCTAAATAATAAGGATTTCAATATTTCCCTCTGGACAAGAATGAGGAAAGGGAGAAAACATTTCACTCTAAAGAAGTTATTTCTTTCGAAGAAGAAGGAGTTCAATAAATATCTTAACAAATCAAAGCTTCGGTCTTTCCATTGTCAAAAGAAGGGCCACTTTACACGAGAGAGCCATGCAAGGAAGAAGAATGAATAAAGGATTCATGCATCCACCACTATAGAGGGAGGGGAACCTTTTCAGAAGAATTTATCTCAAGAAAAGGACAATCGAAAGGAGTATTTCCTTTAGTGAGGAAGAAAATTCACTCTAGTTTGCATGGGATCCTTATTTCTCATGAAGAGACTTGCTACCTATTCCAGAAGAGTATTTTTGCAATGTTTTAAAAGTTGTAGTGAATAAAAAAGGACTCTAGTATTCTCCGCAAAGGTGTAGAGATTAAGAGGGAGCTAATGCAAAGAAACAAAAGATAAGTACATGTATTTTGATTATTATATGTTGTTTTAAATCAGATATATATGATTTTGAATGTGTTTCATTATAGTCATATAGAAATTTGTATTCCCGGGATTTGGAATTATGTTATAACATATTGAGCATATACATTGTTTTCTTCCTTTTATTAGCATGTTGTAGATATAATAAAGTCCACATTATGATATATGATATAGGACTGATATAAGGCTGCATATTTCTTTCATAAGATATGATATGTAGGGCTGCATGATTGTTCATGAGTTATGAACATAGGAATGCATGATTGTTCATAATATATCAAATATAGGGATGCATTCTTGATTCATGAGATATGAATACAGGGTTGCATTTTTATTTCATAAGATATGAGTATTATACTGATATTGGATTTATATAGGGCTCCAAAACATCACATGATATATGAATGGGGCTATGTCGATATATTGATTTAATATGTGTACATAACTGTGCGAACCATTTCTAGTATGGTGAAAGGTGATTACATTTCTTGATTATGCAAAGTTGTTAATCATGAGATTAATTTGTTGAGTAGGAAAAAAAACATATGCCCTAACCTACAATAAGAGAATGACATGTATTGAATGTGGAGTCATTCTGATGGCTAATCCTGAAAGAGAGTAGATTGGGAGGTTCCTATGTTTCTTAGGAAGAAGACATAATATATTCCCTAATATTATTCTAAGAGCCGTGAAGACTTTTGAAGATAATTAAATTATCTCATTTACATTCTTATTTAAAGAAGAGCTTCATACACAAATGAGCATGAGTCTCTATGATGAAGGACCCAGATTATGATTATCACATCTTGATGGTGAGAAGGAGAAGCTAGATTCATTAGCTCCTGAAGAACCAGTGAAACGGGTTGATGTATATTCTATTAAGAGGAAACCTATATGATGCTAATATTTAGAAGGAATATAAGAAACAATATTCAATATTCTTGTTATGATTCTTGAGATTAGAGGTATGGCAGTCACCTGATAATATTTTCCTTAGTTAAGAAAAATATGCATTAGATATCCTGAAGAATTTCAGGATGATGAACTATAAATACATGGCCACAAATATGACGATAAGTATGATTCTTACTGCAGATTTGGAGGATCTCAAAGGAAATTGAGATGTATTTGGTTAAGCACCAAGATTGGTTATATGTCTTGCAGTATGTACATAGACATGTACAACAAAGCATGTGTTGTAGTACCTTCTTGGTAAAAGGCAATTGTGGACTCATATATGTCTCAAACAGTGAAATAAGGAGTATATGTATTCTAACTAGTGCAACGATTCATAAATATCACATCATATATTTTTCTCCATATAAAGTATATTGAAGCAGTAAAGGTTCATGAGGTTTCTAGTTAGTTATATACCAGACATGGTACATATCCACAGATGAGTAGAATGGCTAGCATACCTACTAAGCCTCTGTTTGGGACAAGCTTGGTTGTAGAGCAGAAAGACTCTAGTTTAAGAGGGACTATTGATGTGTCTTCACATGTAGCAACATATAAAACCATCACCAGTTAGTCATAGTACTTGAATCAGGTAGCCAGGGGTTGTGATATCTTGTGAAGAGAATCCACATAATCATAGACATAATAAAGGTCTCGGATACTATATGATACTCAAGAAGAGTGATAATCAAGACTGTCAAAGGGTGGTTAAACCTATTGGAGAGGTTAGTTAGCCATGCAGTTGTTTAAGTGAGTTATTGTGGTATAATATGAAATTAGTGTAAAAGTGATCATGCCTTAAAGAACACCATATAGAATAGAAAGCTCAACGAGAACCTCTCTAGATAGTAGAATATTATTGAAGTCAACAAATGTTGAAGATTGAAATAAAATATGATATTTTATTTCTGCAAGATGTTACACATTTAAATGTGTTTTATATGATGGAATTGAAATCTATGGTTTCTATTTTGGAGAAACTGCATTATGGATCAGATCCAGATGATGCTATTATGTATAAGTAGTTGGTTGGTATCTTAAAGTACTTAGCATACATGTTGTATGTTTGTTACTAAGAATATGTTTGAGTACCTTTGAGGTACATTAGAATAGGTTATTTATTGTTTTTGATACATGGTTGACCTATTATATGATTATGCTATCCAACTATTTTTTTGATATGAGATAAGCTATGTATGTTAGAGTTAGTACTATATAAGCAAAAGTATTTTGCCGATAATACTACCAGTTGAGAAGTAGAGTAGATACGAAAGTTACTTGTGATGATTTGAGAGCATGACCATACTGTGATGGTTGGAGAGAGTGACCATGCTTATGATGAATGGAGAGCATGGCCATACTTTGTAGGTGTATCCAATCGCATATGCGTATCTAACCGAGTACGTGTATCTAGTTGAGTATGTGTATCCAATCGACATATGTATCTAGTTGGAGATGTGTTATGACAAACATTGAGATGAATTTTTACTTCATCATAAGTCATGGTGATGTAAGGTAAAATTTCAATACATAGGTACTAATGAGCATATTGCAAAATGTGTGGATAAATCTGTTGTCAGTGACGAAGTTCAGATACTTCTAAGATAAGATCGGTATGGCAAAAAATGCATGGTAAAGAAAATAATGTCTCCCTCATTTAGAGGGAGTGTTGTTTGTGCAACATCAAGAGTCATTCTCCGGGCTTGTGTTGTATCAATTCCTATCTATATCCTCATGTGTTGAGGTGGGATGCTAGTACTGGAGTCTTATGTTGTATCAAGACTAGTCTTATGTTGTATCAAGACTATAGACTTGTGTTGTATCAAGTCAATGATTCTCATAGACGGTAACCTATTAGATGGATCTCCAAATTATGGAGGTATAATTCTTTACTTGTTAAAGAAGTGATACTACGTGATATATTAATAACAATCGTCATTCGAGATAGATAAAGATATTAAGTCTCCTCTAGAGCATGGTCACCTCTAGAGTGAATTACTTTAGCATATGACTATATTGTTCAAGGTAATATGATACAATCATTAGTATGTGTGACAATTCTTTTGAGTATAATATGATAAGATGGATAAAAAATAAATACACACGTGGATGATGTAGTAAATGATAAATGATAAAGATATATGCAAAGATAGAGAAATAATTCGAATTTCCTATGTATGCCTCTAGTGAACTCGAATTGATAAGGATTCAGTTAAAAACTCAATTGTAATAAATAATGCATCAGTTAAAAAATGAATCTCTTTGTGATCCATGCAAAGATAAAAATAGTAAACAAAGTGATTTTCATGGATGGAACTAAGAGTGCAGCACTGATGACACTAAGAGTGAAGCACTTATGGCACTTAAGTTAGTATGTTAACTAAGTGTCCAACATTCAGTGAAAGATTTATTTCATATCAAAGTAAGTTAAACTATTAGTTAAATCTATTCTTGGAAGTTATGGCACGTCTTGTGCATGAAGAATAATCCAAGGCACTGACATAACACTCTTGAAGGAAAATTTGAAATTGAAGTGCACGTGTGCACTAGAGTGAGGAAAAAATTGGATGGATGAGGTTTTGACTTTTTATTAAAGTGTCAGGAACTTGGTAAGTTCATTACAATTGTTGTAGATGATATATCTTCTATATTTCTCTTTTCTATCTCTTATCTAACAATCTACTAATGTGTTGCAAACCATTCTTTGCAAGTCTATCTATTATACTCAAAGAATGTTTGGGGTTTCATCCTTTGTATTTGGAGGGTTTTCCTAGGGTACATCTTGTCTCATATAGTTGAATTATTTACGTGGATGATTTGTTTATGAGATTCATATGTGCAGTGATTGATTGATAAAAGTTTTAAAGTTTCAAGTATCTCCATATTTTCTCAAACATCGACAATTCCTACACCGATAGACCCAACTTAGTTGGAAGCTCATTAGAAAAAGGACATCAAATCCTAAAGAGTGATCCTAGATGTTGTGAAGGACAACTTGATTCCTCATTTAGTAGAGAAAATGTCGACGAAAGATATGTTTAAAGCTTTAACATATTTATTTTAGAGTGACAACATGAATAGGAATATGATATTGAGAAATAAGCTTAGGGATGTTTGGATGACTAGATTCGACAATGTTATCATCTATCTCATGAAGATCACTCGGAGACATGATTAACTTTCATCCATTCAAGAGAAAGTGCTTGAAGTGAAGCTTGTTAATGTGGCATTGAATGTATTCACCAAGGCTTGGAAACCATTTGTAAATGGAAACTGCACTCGAGAGAAACTTCCAAATTGGGAGAGGCTTTGGGATGATTACATCCAGGAAGAGACTGAGGAGGAGTCTAGAGCTAGCAAGAAAGGAGATAGTGATGATACTTGGACCTTGTCAGCAATACAAAAAAGGGAAAAGGAAAGGTTCCCAACAAGAAGGGTAATAGTGAGGGGGGAATCTTAGATCCGAGGAAGAAGAAGGGATTGAGTAAGATCAAGTGCTTATGGTGCCGCACGAATGGGAACTATGCATTTGAGTGTTTAGAGAAGAAGCAAGGAAAAGGGAAAACACAATAGGTAGCAACCAATATAGAGACTCACTTGAGTGAGTAATTTTCTACAAAGTTCGAGAGTGATTTCTCATTAGTTTCCTACATTTCCACCAACATAGTTGCTAGGAGTGCATGGTATGTAGACAATGGTACATCTCATCACAAGATAGACACATGTGACCTATTTAGGAATCTAACAAATATGGAATTAGGGATCCATGTCGAGATTGGTGATGATTTAAAGTATCTAGTGAGGGGAGAGGGAGTAGTTTCATTCTAGGTTGAGTTAGGAAGTTTGTTTGATGCCTGAGATGCACTATTTGTACCAAGACTGAAAAAGAAATTTCTCTCAGTATTATCTATGGAGGACATAGGTTTGTTTTTATTTTACAAAAAGGAAAAGTAACCATACGTCTAAAGGAAGTTATCCCTAACACAACCGTTAGGATTGGGGTTGGAGAGGGAAACTTATATAGGTTGCAAGAAAGCACATTAAATACTTGGTACATGACAATGAAAACCTATGTGATATATGGCATAAGACACCTACATTACAGATAATTCCTAATTCTGAGGGAAATTGCCACTAGTCTTCCATATTTCAGTGTTGAGCAGTAGGCCATATGTAGAGGATGTGCACTTGGAAATAATTTCAAGGTTGCTTTTGCAAGTAGTGAGAGTAGGTCCAAATGGATTTTGGATTTCATTCATTTAGAGGTATGTGGGATGATGCTAGTTTTATCAGTGCAAGAATCATCATACTATGTGATGTTCATTGATGATTTTTCTAGGAAAACCGAGATCTTCTTTATGAAGAACAAGGATGATGTATTTGGTTGGTTCAAGGAGTTCAATGCATAGGTAGAGAACCTAATAGGTGAGAAGTTCAAGGTATTTAGGTTAGAAAATAATTTGATGTAACCCACCATAGAATGGGGTTGTGGAGAGAAAGAACAGGTCCATCATTAACACTGCAAAGGCTACAATTCATGACCAGGGATTACGTACGTTTATTTTCATAAACACGTGTAACACCACACTTTATGTGTAGAATAAGAGTGCTCAAAATATATTGGGAGACAATACTCCTGAGGAGGAATTCATAGGAATGGAACCAGAGAAGTCCAATTTGCATCCATGTTCTTGAGGAGAAGAGGATGAAGTAGGAGCCTTAAGGAGAGAAGGAAATATTTATGGGATACAACGAGACCTCAAGGGATTACATGATCTTCATGCCAACACACTAGAAGACATTAGTGAGATGATATGTTAAGTTTAAGGAGAACTTGTAATCTATGAAGTCTGATGAGTTACTAGTAGTAGTAGAGGACAAGGAGAGGGTAGAACATAGTTTACAGACGTCTGGTTCAGGGATTCGACCTTAAGGTGAGGAGGAGGAGTTAGCTCCTTATAGTTTTGTCAAGAGACCCAAATGGTTTGAGAAGACATATAGGGAAAATAGGGAGAATGTTGAGGCTCCGAGGATATTATTTAGGGAGAGTAGGACTTCGAGGAATTTTTTGAACTTTATGGAATTGATGAGTAGAATCATTCATTTCGAGCCTTCTAGTTTTGAGGAAGCAAATTACTATCATGTTTGGAGGGATTCCATTGTGGATGAGAACAAATCCATCATGAACAATGATGTTTGGGACATTGTGCCTAGACCCAGGGGGGAGTATTTGGTGACTTTCGAGTGGATCTTCAATATCAATCATATTGTATATGGAAATATCGATAAGCTTAAGGCGAGGTTATGGAGAGAGGATTCTCTCAGAGGGACATAGTGGAATACAAGGAGATATTTTCTCCTGCCACTAGATAGGCTTCCATTTGAGCTATGATATCTATTTCCTTAGTCATGGGGTAGAGGACTCCCCAGATGGATGTGAATACAACCTTCTGTTGAGGCCTGGAAAAACGCAGGCGGCAACAGTAAAGG
>LPNX010495894.1:844974-887075 GCA_001517045.1 Pseudotsuga menziesii | reverse complement strand
CTTGACCAACAGCTGGAACGCGGGTACCGGTACGAAGCTCCACACAACTCGCTAGCTCGACAAGGCGACAGCTCGGACGCGATAAAACAATAAGAAAAAAAAACAACCACGCGCCCCGTATATATAAAAACTAGCACGTGCGACCGGTCAGATCAGTCGGGCCAGAGAAGAAAGTCTTGGCGGGCGGCTCAACTTGTCTATGCCCGCAACGGCGGGACACCCTCTTTATTCCACCACCCCCATCACCGAACAAAGGCATACGCTTTAACACGAGGTCGGGCGGCAACGGATTCATTGGTCGGGCGATTAGGATTTTGGCGGCCTCCGCAACGGCGGGTGCATCGCGGAAGCCAACTTTCTCCATGACGCCGATAAACGAAGTCGGCCATAAACCGTAACTCTCCATCTTTCTTTGGACCGCAACGGCGGCACGGGCAGACATCGTCCCCCTCCGACATGATATTGAGAAGGCGCCCGCGACTGCTATATGACAACCAAGGTAGGAGGCAGGCCCGCAACGGCGGGCGGACCAACAGTCGGGTTCCTGCAGCCACCCGCAACGACGAGGCGAGAAACAAAGGTTGGGCTTCGAAATCCGCCCGCAACGGCGGAGCAACGAACGAAAATAAGGTTTCGGAAGACACCCGCAACGGCGGGGCAGAAAAGATAGGGATGAGTTGAAAAAGACCCGCAACGGCGGATCGGCCAAAGAAGGAACCTTCCGATCCAAGAAGATTTTGCAATGAAAACCTTAAGGGTTAAGCAAAAACAAGTAGAAACCCAATTTCAAAATGAAAACATTGAGAAACTAGCTAAGTGAAAGCACTCAAATTCCATGAAGGCACCTCGAAAATCCATAAATTGCACTCCAAGGAAAAACAAGAAAAAGGACTGGACTAACCCAAAGCAAAGGAGGGTCCCAAATTTTTTAGAATTTTGGGAAAACTGTTGCAGCAGCAACACCTTCCTGATATGGGTTTATAACATCTGAACAAAATGGAACATAGAAATATTCTGAAACATAGAGATAAAATAATACTTAATTTATTTTAATGAAAGAAATATGCATAAACTATAACAAAATACAGAGTGAAGTAAAACCTCTAGAATGGTGGCAACTTATTTATGAGAAGATATGTGATGGCTATGTGAATTCGCAAGATGTGAGTTACAAGGAGGCCAAAATGGCCTTTTAACATAAATCATTAATGAGAAAACCCTAAATCAAGAAGATGAAACGCCAAAATATTTATGGGACAAAGGTGTGGTTGATTGATATGTCAACTCTTTGGGGGCATAATGTTTGCATACAATATATGTTTGCTGCATTGGGTAGTATACCAGAAAGGTATAGCTGAGAAGTACAAATTACGAAAAACACATTACATAGTTAGTGGTTGTTTATGGAGAAGTTTCATGCCAAAAAATGTCAATTAGGGCCTCAAAATGAGCTCTAAGTTTAGGACCCAAAAAATCATAACGAAACAAGCAAGATGGAAAATTGTGTTTTGAGTCAGTGTACTAGGTGGATGGCCACTGATGTCGATGAAGATCACTCTTCCCCCCTTAGGAAGCAATGAACTCCATTGCTCGAGTCCCCCCATCAAATGGGGAAACTATTGTTGAACTTAATGCTTTGTGAACCACTTTCCTTGGTGCAGGAGCTGCCCCGATTTGACAACCTGGTAGAGTTGGAGATGTTTTTTATGAGTTCCATTAACTTGTGTTTCCATGATATGATCAATGGTGGTCTATTACATGCATTCAAGGTTGATATATATAGGTGTCAACTACTTTTACACCTTAGTTGTGTTCAATAGTGGTGGAAAATATTGCTGAAGAAGGTCCACATTGAATATTGGGTGTAAGCCAAGGAAGGGGGGACACTTGAATCAAAATCATTGTCACCCACAACCTTGGTGATGGTATAAGGACCATAGTGAAGTGGATGCAGGTTCCAATGGGATCCTATAAGGCACTCTTTCTGTAAATGCAACCAAACCTTGTCTCCCACTTGGAACTTGTGTGGAACCCCTATGTTCATCATAGCATTGCTTGTACTTAGCATTGGATTTCTACAAAACATCATGGATCTATTGGCACATGTGTTGAATTTATTCGATGAATTTGGTGGATTTGTTAGCCTCCAATTAAGCATGTGAGGATCCTATTGGTTTGGGAGAAAAGGGAAGCACTACATCAATGGGACCGAGCCAATGGTTAAAATCCTAGGCCCACCTGAAAAGGGTTGTGGTTGGTGGAGCTATGGAGGGATCTATTGTAGTTGCATTGAACACAAGGAAGGGTCTCATCCCATATGCATGGATGCTCGAATTTGTACATTTGTAGGATGTGCACAATCATTTTGTTGATGGCTTATGTATGTCCATCAGTTTGAGGGTGGAAGGTGATGGATTTGGTGAGCTTGGTGTCTAGTAGGAACTAGAGGCTCAACCAAAATGTACTTAACAACTGACTATCCCCATTTGAGATGATGGTTTACGGTATTCCAAAATTTACCCACATAATATCTAAGAAGATTTTGGTAATGGATTCAATGGTGATAATATTCTTGTAGGTTGTTAGAATGGAAATCTTAGAGAACCAATAAACAACCACGAATATAGAGTCATTACCATGATTTTTTGAAGTAAGGACTAACATGTAGTCCATTGAGATGGATTCCTAAGTCCTGTTGGGAGTTGGAATATGGGTGTATAGTCCTTGTTTTTTAATTCTTAGTTTGGTGATGGAGGATGTAGTGAAGGATCTGTGATATTTACCGACATTCTAACGAAGTTTCAGACAATAGAAATACTTTTGGAGTGTTGCTACTGTCTTATCCACACCAAAGTGTCTGACCAATTGACTGTAGTGGGCTTCCCAAATCAATTTTGCATGCTCACTTGAAAAAACATAGAGATCATCCAAATGACATAACATTATAACTTTCATACGAAAGTCAGTAATGGTCTTTCTCTCTCCCAATGTCTAGTAGGATGTAGTGAAGTCCAGATCACCATTAAATATTTTGGACCACCAGTAGGTCTCATGATGACAAAATTCAAGCATTGCACAATTAGTTTTTCAATTGGAGATAGCCTGACTACATTGCGATTGGTGCTCCATTTCTTGTATTTAATGTTGATTTCAAACTTCTACAAGCATGTGGACCCATTTTGATGGTGGTAATTCTGTAATTTTACCTGGGTCCACATTAACTATAGAGGATTGTGATCCAGGTGGATGACTATCTCCCTCTCTATAATGTAAGGCTTCCATTGGTGGCATAATTTTACAATGGAATACATATATTTGTCATATGTGGGGTACTTATGGATGATATCTAAGGGTGTCTCGCTATTATTGGATACCAAATGACCATGCTAAGTGAGAACGACATCCACAACATCGTTCGAAGCATATGCCTCAATCTCAAAAGATTATTGCATATCAGGAAAGACAAGCACCAGGGATGAGCATGAATGATGTTTCAAATCATAGAAGGATTTATCTTGTGACTTGGTCCACCCAAATTTTATTTTTCCACCACACTTGGTAACTTGGATGAGAGGGAATGAAATATGAGAGAATCCCAACATAAACATTCAATAGAAGTTGGAAAGACCTAAGAATATTTGAAGCTTAGTTAGTGTTGTCAGGGTTGGACAGTCAGTAATGGATTTAATCTTGGTTGGAGCCACATGTACCCCATTTTGATCAACAATGTATCTGAGGTATTGGACCTTGTTCATGCCAAATGAACATTTCTCTATATTATCATATAGCTTGTGTTGTCATAGAATGTGAAGGACCTATTGAATGTGTTGTGGTGTTCTTCCCAACTCATGTTTAAGATAAGGATGCCATCCATATATGTAAATACAAAGGAATTGGTGAAAGGCCATAATATCTCATCCATCAGCCTCATGAATTTTGTGGGGATTTGTTTAAGCCAATGGGCATGAACAACCATTCGAAAAGACATGATTTAGACTTGAAAGTAGTCTTCCATACAGTAGTTGATTCTATTGGAACCTGGTAGTAGCGGGACTTCATATTAATATTTATAAAGTAATTGGATTCCTTGAGTTGGTCGAGAAGGTCTTCAATTCGAGGAATTGGGTACCGGTTCCTAAATGTGATTTTATTTAAAGCTCTATAATCAATATAGAGGTGTTAGGTCCCATATTTCTTTTGCATAAGCATGAATGAACTTCCGTAGGGTCAAGAGTTGGGTTGAATGTGCCCATTTTGGAGTAGCTCTTGAATCTAGTTCTTGATTTCCTCATTTTCCATTAGAGAGAATAAGTATACTAGCCCATTAGGTAAAGTTACATTGAGATTCAAATTAATTGACATCTTGAACTAACACTATAGAGGCAGAACAACAGATGAGATGAAGATGCCTCGATATTCTTCCATGAATTTTTACACTTGCTTCTTTTGTGTAGAGAGACCTTGTACATAGGTCATAGAAATTGCCAATAAATTCCATTAATTATGAGAATGAATCATGAATAGGACAAATTTCCCAGTCTAGGAGATGACCTTTTGCATTGTTTAGCTAAGATTAAAGAGATTATGGTAGGTGGAGTTACCTCTGGTACCCTATACAATTTTCTACCCAAAGTAACAATGATGATATGAGGTTTGGAATCATACACAACATGACATTTACACATATATGGAAGACCCGAAAGAACATCACAAAATTCAAGTGGAAAACATCCCACAATACCTCTCCTTAAATGGATGGATGCCATAAAGTAGGTGACACCAACGGGTAATACGAAGATATCATCCATAGATGAGCCACCAAATGTTGTATGGTTGTGGGTGTGGGGTTGTCATCAAATCCAAACATTTGACGACCTTTCTTGAGATCAAGTTCTTTTGGATTCCTCTATCAACAATGAAATGCAACAAAGTACCTTTCACCCACATCTGCAAGTTAAAAAGGTGCTCAACTTCTTCTGACTCCTTTGGTTTGTTGGGATGGAACTTGGTGGTAGCAACTATGGCATTTGGTTCTACATCAATGGTCCATTTCCCCTTGTTTGGATCTGAATCAGATTCAAGCAGGGATATGAATCTAAGGATTTCAATTTGACCACCAATGATTTCTTCGAGAGACATTCATCGGTGTTGTGCTAAGGGATTTTATGGAACTCACACAACTTCCCAATGTATTTATTAGTATTATCATTACCCTTCTTCACTTGTGACTTAGAATGGTTGTATCGAGGTTGTCCATCCTTGATTTTTCCCTTGTTCTATGGAATGGATCTTTTTCTATGATGCATTTGCAAATACAAAAATTTTCTTGTTCCTCTGCTTCAATTTTTGCTCAACTTTGACAACATAATGATAAGAAGCTATCAGTGACAAGATATATAGGAACTCCATTTTTGTTTGGATGTACCTATGGAGCCGACGATAGTATTTTTGAACCATATGTCACACAGAGTCTCTAATACCTAGATTGTTGCACAAGCTATGGAAAGTATTTGTGAACTTTAGCAATGTTTGGTCCCTCTCCTAATGAGTGTCTTCCATCTCATGTATTGGTATTCATAGTTTCCAATAGGGTAATATTGTTACTTAATGTCATTTACAAAAGAGGCCCAAGTGGGATTGGTCCCAATAAATTTAGATTCCTCTATGGAGTTTTTCTCACAGTAAGTTTCCAAGCAACTTTTGATATGAGGGACAACCTTAAGGAGCGCAAGGGTGATATTTTCCTTATTAAAAAAATTGCGGAAAAAAAAAACCCTTATAGAAAATTTAACCATTTTTCCAAAGCATATGCATTTATCTAACCTTCAAATACAAGAATATCAAAATTAACTTGTAGCTTGAAGGGGGAAGTTCCTTTGAAGAGGATTCTAGACAAAAATGTGTTTGTTCTAGTTGACATCCATCAAAGGATTTGGGCAAAGTTATATATCATCTCCCTCTATTGCATGAGGGATTCCTTGAGCACCATCTTAATAGGTTCTCCTACTCCCACGTATCTCTTTTCTTTAGTCATGAGAGGTCATTGGTCATCCGAGTTTATAAGAAAATTAAATGAAACACATAAATATTCTAAAATACAGAGATACAGTAATACTCAATGTCTATTAATGAAATAAATATGCAAAAACTGTAATAAAATACATATTGAAATAAACTCACTAGAATGGTGGCAACTTATCTCTGAGAAGATATTTAACGACCACATGCGCATTCACAAGAAGTGAGCTACAATGAGTCCAAGAGGGCCTTTTAACATAAAGAATCAATGAAAAAACCCTAACCATGAAAAACCCTAACCTAGAAAACGAAGCACCAAAAGGTTTGTGGGGCTTGTTGTGGTTAGTTGATACATAAACTTCCTAGGGGCATAACTTTTGCATACGATCCCTGTTTGAGACGTTTGGTAGTTTATAGGGAAGGCCTAATCAAGAAGTGCACATTTTGAAAATACTAGTACATATCTAAAGGATATATACTTGACATTTTCATGCCAAAATAACATCATTTAGGGTCTCAAAATAGCCCCCAAAGTTTAGGTCCCAAAAAATCATAACAAAACTGCTAAGATGGAAAATTGTGTTTTGATCCAGTGGATTAGGTGGATGGCCATCGATGTCCATCTAGATCAATTAATCAACATGATAATTAAGAAGAAAGTATATATAGAAAACCATAAGGGATTCAAGGTACATGGGATGTAGTCTCATGTGTCCAAGCTTAAGAAAGCATTGTACGAACTCAAACATGCACCCATAGCATGGTATTATAGGATTGACAAATACTTGTAAATCATGGGATTCACCAAAATTGAGGCATATCCTAACTTGTTCTTCATATTTTTTTTGTACTGAGCCACTCATATTGGTGTTGCACATAGAATATTTGTGTCTCATAGGTGCATACGAGCTTATAGCAGGGTGAAAAGCATATTTGGATATAGATTTTGAGATGAAGGATATTAGCTTGATGCATTATTTCTTGTGGCTAGAGGTATGGAAGAGATCAGGTGATATCTTCCTTGGTCAATGGAAATACACAACATAGATCTTAAGAGATTCAGGATGGAGGACTGTAGATCAATCGATGCACCTATGGTTACCAACCTAAAGAAGGTTGTCACTTCAAAATTACAGTTGGTGGATCACAAATAGTATAAACAAATAATTGGTTCCTTGACTTATTTAGTCAATACCAAGACATATATAGTTTTTTATGTGAACACCTTAAGCTAGTTCATGGTGGAGCCAAGGAAAGTTCATTGGTTAACAGTGAAGCATGTGCTCATATATTTAAGGGGAACAATGGAGTATGTATTGAGGTATCTTGGAGGTGATGTAGTAAGGCTATAAGGATATTCAAACTTAGAATGGGTAGGGAGTGCATCAAATCAGAAGAGTTCCTAAGGGTGTTGATTCATCTTAGGATCAATAGAGATTTCATGGTTTAGTAAAAAAAGACTTTTGAAGCACTCCGTTCAGTAGAGGTGGAGTATATGGAAGTGAGTATGTATAGTTGTGAAGCTATTTGGATTCACAAACTACTTACAAGATTATTTGATAAAGAGTTGGATTTTACTGTAATTCATTGTGACAATCATAGTTGTATCAAACTCTTTGAGAATCCAATGTTCCATGATAGGTCCAATCATATTGAGATAAGATATCATTTAATTAGATACATGATCTAGAAGGGAGCAATCAACCTCTAGTATATTTCCACAAATGAGTAGATTGCAGACATTCTCACCAAACCCATGGTGATAGGGAAGTTTTTCTTCTCTAGCGATAAACTAGGAGTGGTGGAGAATACCTTCCTCACTAAGAGGGAGTGTTGAAGTTTGAATCCCATATAGGTATTTCCACATGGGTTTGTGTCTAAATAGTGTAAATCATCATTAATACCTCTCAGAATTTTGGAATTTAATTTATTAAAATGAATATATTTTAAGAATTAATTGAGGTTTATTTAATAAGGTGCCTAAGTTTTTGGAACTAGTGATTTAAGTTAATTAAGTAAATCTTATCCATTGATCTCAACCATTGAAGATAGGGTTTTGGTTCATCTCAAAAGGATAAAAGGTAGCCAGTTTGAGAGGAGAATACACAAGATAAACTCAATTGAGAGAGTGGATAATGACTTCCACTTAGCATATTTGGCAGAGAGGATATTGCAACAGTCAAAGAATCTTTGTAGGTGGATCGTACAAGCATAAAGGACCTTCAAAGGTTTGCTAGGAAGATCATATAGGTGAATATGAAAGTCGTACCATCAAACTGTACATCCAACAAGGTCATACTGCACCATACAACCATCCATAGAAGATCGTACTACAGTCGTACCAGCCACAAAATCAAACAAATAATAGGTCGTGGTTGTACATGTAGATCCTTAGGGAACAATACCATTCGTACAATTCGTACGGACCATACAACAATGTTGTACATGGCCATATAAATCGTATGGTAGAACAACATGCAGAGGGGGTTTTGTTGGGAAACTTTGCAGAGTGAATATTTTCTATGAAGGGCATTTTTCCATGTATTTTGTAGTGTCTTTTTCTCGGGCCATTTTCCCAGTAAGGGATCCCTTGTAAGCTTGGAGGTTATTTGAAGGAAAAGTTGATTTGAAGGGCATAAATTCTATGCATGAGTTTTATTGATTAGATATTTCTCCATTGGTATTTCTTCCATTATTAAAATTTATGTTAATAGATCTCATTAAATATGAGTAAATCAATGAGTTGTAATTTAATTTTCAACAAGGAAAATCACTAGGAATTGTTTATCAAGAGATAGGATTAGTAAAATTTAACTATTTGTGCATCTTAATGGATTGTAGAAAGACCATTGAAGCACAAAAATAGTAATATTGGTATTTGAAAGGGTTTGGGAGCACTCTATGACACCAAAGAGCATCATCTATGATATAGATACTAGAATTCTTGGTGTATTCTAAACTTAATATGGGAAAAGTTAGACACCAAATTTAAGAGGTCTAGAACCTTCCACCTCTAGATACATTGATAGAGGGAGGGGGTGAATAGAAATTTGGTTCATCATTTGAGATGATACAATCAGAAGAATCTAAGGACTTAGGATGAAAATTTGATTTATATTCAATGCTCCTAAAACATGGTTTTCCACACTTCCACCAACAAGTCCTATTTCAAAATATATTTTTGGGATAATTTATAACCATCACATTTAGACATTGTGTATGAGTAACTAAACAAAATATTACATGTGCCTCAAGTGATGCATTAAAATCCAACAAGATCATTAACAAGGTCATGAAGATACACTTAGATGTTCAATATAATTTGAAGTAATCCTAAGAGAAATACAAGGCCAATCATGATTAACATAGGAATAAGAATAATTTCCAAGTTGGAGATCGAGTTTGGTTGCACCTAAATTAGGAAATGTTATAGGGGTTAGGGATTAAAATCAAGGCCCTAAAATATGGACCTTTTAAAGTATTTTGGAAGGTAGGAAACAATTCCTACATATTTAGTTTAACCTCTCATATGCACATTTAATCACTAATAAATACATATAACCTAAATCTCTACGAGCCATCTATGCTCAATGGAGGCAAATTCAACAAGTTTTTCCTTCCATAGAAGACTTATCATTGAATGCACAAGAAGAATTAACAAAAGACATGGTTATGCAAAATAAATATAATATGAACATAATGGGTCAACAATAATTTTGATAGGTTGCATAAGAATGGAAACCTACCATCCAAGGTCAAGTAATACTCCAAGGAGAAGGATGAGGAACTCTTTCCTCTCCTCCTTCACAAGTAAATCTTTTAGGGACCAAAACTCTCCCAAAATGGAGAGGAGGATAAAAAATGGATTTCTATAGTTGTTAGATCTCTCTATTGATGTTCTAGAATGGGGAGAGTATAATTTGGGATGTACCAATCAAGCTGGTTGTGATGGAAATCTTAGGAACGATCCTAATTTTGGCAATTTTTCGGTCTTAAAGTTTTCACACATTTTTTGGGCCCTAAACAAGATGCTTTTGCAGTCACTACACATGACATTAATTATTTGGTTATGCTGATGGGGATTCTTTTTATTTCCATCAAGATCTTCCCAAAAATATATCATGTACTTCAAATAGAGCTTGTGTGTGAAAGTTATATCCTTGACAAGGTAGTCGTCAATCTCCACAGATACATATAGAAGCTACAAAATCCCACATAACTCATTCATTCATGGTTAATAGCATCTATAATCCAATAAAGACTTCTAAAAACATCATGCCAATTCTAAGAGGGTTTCAACACAATGTACCTAAATTACATTTTAGTTATAAAAACCTAACAAAATAAGGAAAATAATTCATTTTCTTTAGCCACCTATCATAGTAAAAGTATAATAAAAAATGTAAGTTATAAAACATTAAAATAGATCATAATGTATCTTATCTTCACAACATGTTTGAAGTTTTTCTTAATTTATTTACAATCTTCATTATATTAATACATTATCCTTATTTTTTCTAGAGTTTATATCCACTCCACTTAGATTCTCTTAAATAAAATCTCCTGTATATTGAATATGATGTAATATTTAGGAATAATGCATTTTCTATTATGTTTAAATATTAAATAATCATTCCATCTCCCTCGATGAAATTCGATTACAATCATAGATGATATTTCTATTTTAAATAATAGTACAATAGAATATTCAAATTAACATTGCTTATACTTTTTTCTGACTTATTAATCTAACATTTTTTTTGGTTATTGATCATCTATCCAAGATAAATGATCCCTTCTAAATTGAAGAATGCTCTCTCTTTTATGATAAAGAACACTCAACATTATGTTGTGTGAAAAGCTTAATAAAAAACTATATTCAAAACTCTATATAAGTCTTTATAGTTTCATGAGATCATGTAAGATATTGACAAGTTAAATTGATCAAGGATTGAGATGAGAAATAATCGATTTCATTTATTTATAACATGTTTTTTTTTTAACATCGAAAAACAATATTTATTATTTCATATAGATCAAAGCTGTTGGTAGCAATTACATCAAAACAATACATCAATGAATAAAATTCACACAAGTATAAAAACTCGGTCTTTTTACAATATGTTCCAATCTTTATCCCAAAAACTATTATCTCTAATTGAGATAATAAATCCCAAACATAACTTGCCCAAAAATGTAACAATCCTAACTACCTCTTCCAACTCACACCAAAAACTAAACCTCATTTAAAAAAAATTACAAGATCCAAAGTCATTACAAACTCCATCGTTGAAGACCTCAAAATTTAAAATACCATTCAATTCACTAATTCCTTTCTTCGATAGATGATCCACTTTCACATTGAATTATATGTATATATGGCTAAAAGTGTGTTTTCAAATTAAGGCCCAACACATTTGAATGCATTCTAGGAAACAAATGTTGAGAGAAGTCCACGGATTGGACTTTGGTAGCCTCTAAGACTTCAACTACCTTTTAGGGCGTAATGTAATAGAACGGTAACACATATACAGGATCGTTCTAAATATATTGCCTTAAGAAAAGAGTAAACTTTCTATTCGATCATTTGCATCGATCGGACGACCAGCAATGCGTGATGTGATAGCTCATACGAGCTAAGTCATCGATCGGTGCAAACGGTCAGGTAAAAAAGTTACTCCTTCAAAAAAAAAAGGCAATAGAACCGTTAAGGACATCATTCATAATTTATTGCTAAAATATTTTGGATGTTTCAAATGCGTTTATGAGACTAAATATTTGCTACCAAAAAACTAATACAATAGAACCGTTAAAAAACATAAATGGCATTATTAATAATTTATTACTAAGTATTTTGGATGTTTCATATGCATTTATGAGGTTTGTGTTTTTTTTATAAATGTAATTATAGAAGTTAATAGATAATAAAGTATTTTGGATGTTTTATATGCATTTGTGAGATTTGTGTTTTTTATAAATGTAATTATAAAAGTTAATAAATAATGATGTAATTAAAAGATTTCTTTTTCATTGTTGTTGTATAATCAGATTTTTATGATTGCTTTTTTTTAATGTGTTTTATATGGACTTAATGAATTTATATTTATTTATAGAGTCAACTAGTGAAAATAAGTGATAATGGTAGGTTATGATTTAGTTTATTGTGACTTATTTTTTGGTGCTTGGGTTTTCTAAGTATATATGTGGCTTATCCTTTGAACTTGCTAGTTGCATACACTAAATTACAACTAAACATTATCAAATGGGTGAATTTATGTAAAATAATATAAACACATTTGACAATTATTGTAGAAAAGTAACGGAAGAATGAAATATGCTTGCAAGTAAGGAGATACATGGATGTGACTTTGTGTAATAGAGAAATTATCAAAAGTGTTGACATCTTGCTCGAGTTATTACATACATGTATGTGATCACATGTGTTGGAGAATTTGTCAAAAGCATTAACATCCTTCTTGGGTTATTAGTCTCAAGAAATCGAGCTTGGAATGAGGAATGCATGTGTTAATGAGATCACAGGGAAAGGGAATAATCTCAATAACTTACCAATATTGCAATGTGTTTGTCACATGAAACTAGAACTAACAAATCTTTCTTGTTACCGACATATACATGTGGAAACAATGTAGAACCTTATTCAGAAAGGGGTGACACTTGGTGTAGAATGCAATCTATGTGTCTATTGTATGCATGTTAAGTGAAGTGTTTCCCAAGAAAAAATAATGAACATTCCTTTACCCTCATGGGACATTATATATTAAATTAATTCTTTAATTAAGTATTTTGTTTCTCAAAGAATTGGGTCTCGTCTACTGCTTGGAAAACTATCTTTCTTGCTTTAATTCTGTAAAAAAGCTAAAAATTGAAACTACTCTATTAATTTCATCATAGGTTCCTCATAATCTAATTCCATCCTCAATCTACTCAATAAGGGTTCCACAATTATTTATCTCCTCGTGCACTTTCAGTGAAAGAGATGAATCTGACCAAATAATTTCTTCCACAATGATAAGACTCTCCACATAACCAACTTTCATCTTCTTATGTACTTTAATATTAGAAATGAGCTCTCAAATCATTACATTAATCTTCTCAAAATAGGATTTATAACTCTTGATCTCCATTTTTCTTTCCCCGTGATGGACTTCTTCCATGATAGACAAACTACAATTGTTGGCTATTCTCAAATTTCTTTTCTATTTTTTTAAGATTTGTGTCCAAGGAGTAGACTTTGGGTGGGACATTTGATCCATAAATCCTCATAATGTCCTAGTCTATTTTTATCATTTAGTCTTTCATTGAATTTAGGGTTAAAAACCCCAATGCCGGCAATGGTGTAATATGTGCAATACCACTGCAAGGAAGATATATAAATGTGCAATGGCCCAATATAGCAACAATTTGAATTTGGAGGTGGGAAATCACTAGCACATGTTTAGATATTTTTAAATTTAATGTAAAAGAATGTTGGATTTTGTTGTATTATTATTTTTTTAATAAAAAAAAGGATATTGATTTTTTTCTCTCTACATCTATATTTAGTACCAATCTTGATTAGTTTTCAATAATGTGTTTTTTAAAAATCCTTAAAGTACTATAACCAAGTACTATAAAATATTCATTATTTAATTATCATCAACTCCTATACAATTTGATGTTAACCTCATATGGAAGGAGATATCACATGGGATAGTATCAATTGCAAAATGGGAAAGTCCTACATTGGAAGGTTGTTTACTTGAATGGCTCACTGACATAACAATTGAAGATTATAAGGAAATTTGAGGTTTATTTGTTTATGGAGTGTGGTGGTATAGAAACCATATGCTCTTCCAAGGTATAGAGCTATCGCCCAATCAATTTTCTCATAAAATTAGGCTTCACATTCAAGAACATAACAAAACTTCAAAGACGGTAGGCATTAGGACTTTAGTGGTGCCTAATATCCATTATGAGATGTCATGGGGATTTTTCGATGGGGCATGCCAAGGGGACACTAGAATATGCCATGTAGGATAAATTTTATTTCTTTCACAGGAACAAGTTACCAGATTTATATATGCAACAAGGTTAGGTACAAATAATTGAGCATAATTCTATGCCTTGAGGATTCTTATAAAAGGTGCAAAAGAACAAGGTTTCAATTCACTCTAGGATTTTGGAAATTCTAAACTCATTATCGACCGAGAAAAGAAGAAATGCCGAGTGGAAAATATGGGATTGGAATCAATATTGAAAGTTATATTGGAGGCGAGGGAATCATTCTAAGAAATCTCCTTCTCACATGTCTATAGGGAGTTTAATTCACAGGTACCAGTTACCCAAAGAAGCATTGCAGTTACATGAGGGACTTCTAATCAAATAGGTTTTCAATGGGGAATCTTTACAAGATGCTCCCAAATTTTCACTTTGCTAATGTTTATGTTTTTTGAAGACATATGCATTTGTATTTTACTTTTCCTAGAATGGGTAGATATTATTGGGGGAATCAACACAACTATGATATTGTGATATGTTTTGTTGACTGATATATGTAAAGGGTCAGAATTCCATGAGGAATGTAAATTATGCTAGTCATGTAATGGGTTTTTTTGGAGATAGAAAGAAGTAGTTTTGATAAGTTTTTGTGTCCATATAATGGACAATATCTATATGTATTTTATTTTTTATGTGAAAATATCGAATACAATGATTTTTTTCATTGGAAAAAAAATTAATGTTAACATGTGATGAATAATTTGTACCTTAGTAGAGAGTGCTTTTTATAATATTTTTACATCAAAATATTCGCCTTTACTTTCCAATTCAACTTATGGATTAAAGAATGAGTTGGAATATGCTATATATATTTACTAAATTAAATTTAGACTTTCCAAAAACATACTAATCAAAATGGTTGATTTTAAGATTCCGCTCGTAGAGTAAGTTAGCATCTATATGATAGTATGCATCTCATTTCATACTATGACCATAATAACGCAAAAAAATGTGAAGGATTTGGAGAAATAATTGAGAACTTGAGCCAATAAAAATAGTTCTAAGGATTCTTTATGCACATTCTTACATCAGTAATATGACATATAATCAAGTTCACAACAAGACATGTATGTTCTTTGATTCTCATGGCAGTTCATAGTTGAGAATCTTGAATTAACAACAAGATCTAGATTGGTAAGGATTGTCTACACAACTTTGCTTGGGTTGTATTAACTCTTGTTGGAAAAATTTGCTTTGTGTTGTATTTCCTTTTGGGTCAAGTAGTTAATTATGAGCAATTGGAGTGTGGTGTAGGTATGGAAGGAACACTTTTTTGAGCTATAGAAAAATATGCAATGAGAAGGCCAGTCTGCAAATTTTATTTTGTTTGTTACTATTTTCTTATACAATTGATGCTCCTGTATAAATAGATGGAGTATAGAATATTTTCATGATCATTTCATGAAAGAGAGAGTGTGAGAAAGTTGTGGAGATTCATGAGATGAAAAAAATTAACATATTTTTAGTCTTAACATTTGATACAAATTCACATACAAATTTGGTTAAAAATTCACTTTAAGAATGAGCTTGTTTTAAATGTTCAAAATTCTATTAAACTAAATTAATACACAGAGATGAAGAGAACTAGAAAAGATATCAAATGTGACCCAATGTTCAAAATTCTATTAAACTAAATTACTATACATAGATGAAGAGGATAAGAAAAGCTGTCAAATGTGACCCAAGGACACTATTTGACTAGTTACCACTAGTATGAGAAAGACAACTAAAAGTATTAAGATGAACAGAATGGAGATTACTAGTAAATGAGTGCCCCACAGGTTGAGGGTTATGTCTAGATTAACCAAAAAGAGATTATCTAGATTTTTATCCAAAATTGTAACAACTCCTAAGGATGAAAATGCATAACTATCATCATCACATATGAGAATAGAAGAAGAGAACCATTTTATTGGCACATGGAGGCTTAGGATTAACTAACGATTGAGCACCATGTTGAAAAGCCTTTGGATAATGTCTAAAGACACTTTGCATGGCTTAGGGGTTTGAATGAGGATATTTTCTAAAGGTTTTATCAGTCAATTCTCTTACAAATGCGTCGAGTTTTGAAATGATGTGCTCATTGATAGCCAACTAGTCATGAGTAAGCCACCTCATTCAATTTTCCAAAGGAGAACATCGAGCTTCGAAACTTAATCCTCAAGGGTCATCCCTGAACCTACCCTTTGTATAATCTTCCATTGCCTACCCAAATAGGGCCTTCACATTCCAGATCAAGCCGAGGGTCTGAGTATACTTTGTATCGTTAGTTCTGGTGGAACCTAAATCATAAACCATACACCCCGGTTCACTAGTTAATTACTCCTACCGCCCTTGTATACATATACGAGTTTCGATATCCTGATGTGCCTCTTAACTTCAGGGATCACCATTTGTTCAAAGAAACCCTAAGATTTTTCTTTCTCCTTGATAGCCCTGGGCATATGCATTATGCATGGATGTGATGCGGTTTTCCTTGGAGTAACCTTTCTACAAACCATGCAGAAAGGAGAACTTGAAGATGTCGGATAAGAAAATTCGTATGGGAGCAGCACTTATGAGCTCAATCACAATAGAAATTGCTATAAACTTCTCGATGAATGTGTATACACTTGATTTTTAGAAAAAAATAAGCATATCATTGTGTAGACACCCACAAAGAAATTCCAAAAATGCAGTTCCATCGCCATGAATTCCCACGTGATGGAGGTGAAAATGGTGAGAAGGACATACAAGTGATCACTGGTTCACTTAAGCGAGATCATGTCACCAAATCCAAACATAATGATGGGTATGATACCCATACACCAGCACAACTTGGGGAGGACACAAGCCTTCATGCATGGTATTCCCCCACGATTACCTTGTGGAAGTTGATGTCTCGATTATGTAGGTGCTGGATTGGAGTCCAAGGAAAAAAATAGGGGATGAAAACCCAGCCATAGGATTCAGATAATCCTACGCAAGTATTGCCCTATCCTCGATATGGTTGGTGTGATTAACACCCATGGATATTCGGCTCCGCTGGCACTCTTTGAGTTAGTGAGTTTTGATCCAAAAGGATCAGTCTTCATATGAAGAAAAAAAGATATTCTATGTCTACAAAATAACATATCTACCTAGAAGGAAATATAAGCTAAGTTAGAACTATTCTAAGAAGGTGGCTTGTTTATGTGTAGGTCAACTTCATGTAGAAATAGATAAGTGCATTGTTCAACTTAACAGAAATGTTAAAATGTCAATTACTTATCTGCCCAAGTTACTATTAATCAATTAAAATTAATCAACAACAGATTGAGGGTTACATGCATTCAAGATCAACCTGTAACTGATATGTTAATTGAAAAATTAACATCAATTAAACTTTACCGTGAAACCATTTGCATAAATAAATAATGTTTTAATTAAATAAACTCTTTCAAAACATCATGAACACACAGACCATTGGCAAAGATAAATCAGAACTATAGATCATTGTGTTTGATAAATTGCAAAATATTTGACATCATTGATAACCAATCCAGAGTTAAAATCAACATTCATCAAAGAAACTTGATCAATAAGAAAAAGAATATCTAAAAATAAATTTACTGTATAATTGAAAGTCTGTAAGAAATTACAAGCTTAGCATCAAACAAAGTGTCTCTGGCCTCTTCTACTGATTTTTCCTCCTTGGTCGCAGTGTCTCCTATTCTCTATATTTAAACAATTAAAATTTAGAAACTTACAGAGCTCTCAAAGAGAAATATTTTCCATCTCTGCTGACCACTTCCTCCCCTCTCTGAGAATGTTGAGGTCGAATTTATAGAAGTGAAGAGAAGTGGGAAGGATAGCATCAAATCTCCAGATGTCTGGTTTGTTCAATTATGCAAAATCAACCGGAATGAATTTCTAGAAAATTCACCTCTGTTCGGTCGTGTTTTTCTCCCAAACTATTGATATATTTGCAAAATTGTTCATGAATGGGGTTAAATGAACCCGTTTGGGAAGTGGGTTTTCAACCGTTTGAGCTAATGCCTCACAGTTTACTCACAATCCTCCACGCAAAAAACATGTCTTTTACAGGTGTGCGATCCATTTTTAAACTTCATCATTGGCGACAACAACAAATTAGGGTTTAGTGAAATACTATGCATTAACAGTGTAAATAGCATGATATATTAAATTATTTTATAAATAAATTATTAATATTGTCTTTCAAAAAGTAGATCGAATATAATTTAAACAATAATAATAATCTTGTCAACAAGTAAAGCTAATTATTCATTGCAAAATATAATACTTTGCTTAATGAAAAGTGATTGACTCTTTCCATTATTTCATGTACACATTTTCAAGTCATAAATCAAAACAATTAAAAATAAGTGTTCAATCAAATTATTCTAACCTATCAAGATGCTCTTTAAACTTATTGATTCAATGAAGTTCAATTTTGTTTCCAAAACTATCAAAATATCATATGAATTTAATTAGCTAAAATTGAAGCATTTAAATGATTCAAACAGGTTCAAATAAGGATAAGAAATCATTACACACAATAGTCAGAATCAAATGACAAGATCTTTGAAATATCCAAAAACCAATAAAATAAATCAGCTTATGTAGTGAAGACCAAATCTAGGTGGGGAGTGTGAAAGATAACATGTTAAGTTAACCACCGAGATTATGGAACCAACTGAAATGATAAAAACCAACTGAAATAAATCAAAACAAATAAGTAAACTATCAAATGAATCAAATTATTCTGACTCAAATGAACCAACTCAAATGAATCAAATTATTCTAACTCAAATGAACCAACTCAAATGAATCAAATTATTCTAACCTGTCAAGATGCTCTTTAAACTTATTGATTCAATGAAATTTAATTTTGTTGCCAAAACTATTGAAATATCATATGAATTTAATTAGCCAAAATTGAAGCATTTAAATGATTCAAACAGGTTGAAATAAGGATAATAAATCATTACACACAATAGTCAGAAACAAATGACAAGATCTTTCAAATATCCAAAACCCAATAAATAAATTAGCTTATGCAGTGAAGACCAAATCTAGGTGGGGAGTGTGAAAGATAACATGTTAAGTTAACCACCAAGATTATGGAACCAATTGAAATGATAAAAAACAACTCAAATGAATCAAAACAAATAATTAAAAATGAAAATAATGCGCATTACGCAATCCGCAATGCGGGTTGCAGGCTGCAGAAATGCAACTTCATACAAAAACAAACAAAAAATGTCCACAATCCGCAATTGGGGCCGCAGATTGCAAAAACGCAAACAACACGAAAACATAATGACTTCCCCGTAATCCACAATTTCTAGGTTGCAGGTTGGCGATGGAAAATTCAAAATATTTACAAAGCAATCTTGCAATCTGTAATTGCGGGATGCGGGCCGCGAAACATAAAACACATCACGGATTAAAGACCTTCCCGCAATCAACAATTGTGAGTTGCGGGTTGCGGAGATGACAAACTATCATTATTGAAAAATGTTTCTACATCCGCAATCTGTGTTGCGGGTTGCAGAACGAAAAATTTTCAAATGCAAAACCAAGATCCCGCAATCCGCATTGCGGGTTGCGGGTAAGACACACTTTTGGAAAAATTAGCTCTTTCCGCAACTCACAAAAACACAAAAAAGCATAAATTTTTCAAAATATTAACTAAATCAAATCATGACAAAAACATAGAAACCATGATAAACAACATGAGCAACCCCCAAAATTGATTAAGGAAATTAAACATTACCTTTTCATATAAAAAATTGGGGCTCTCATGTTTTTGGATAATGCGTGGGATCTGTTGTAGCTACAACAAATGGCGTTTGGATGGGAAGAACTAGTTATCTCTGAATTACAGTATTGAAATCTATAAAAATTAAGAATAAAATACGATGCCTTCACATACTAAATTTCAAATAATATGAATATATTTATCACTGAATGATATAGTATAGTTTAGACTTCAAAGCTTCTAAAACATCCAAGTCATTCCCATCATTATCCAAAAAATGTTTCTAAAGATAAACTCATTTTTTCAAAATAAATTATTTTCAAGATGTAAGAATTAAGAACTTTACCATGAATTAACCTCAGGAAATCAAACTAATCATATAAGACAAGTATTAAGAAATGACTCCAATACCATACGCAAAACCCTACAGCCAACCGACGTCTACAACCGTGACAGGGATGCCTCTTAACCGCACCTCCAAGCGCTCTGGTCTCAATTTACCAATTTAGATACATAGCTATGCAGCGACTCAATTTACCAATGGGTAAACAACATCAGATGACTCTCTACGAGTGTGGGATGGAAAAGGATTCTTAAAGATTTATATGTATAATATTTATGATTTGAAATCCCAAGACACGATAGATGGAGCCACTGCAGCCCGCAGGCATCCATAGCCTCGACACATATGTCTTTTAACCCATTTTACTTGATGGATTATATCCCAAATAGTAAGTTTAAATAAATATGCAAACTATGTGTAATGTGCTAATCTTAATTTGAGTTAGCCTAATAAATGGGGGAGCAGACTTAGAAACTCCTTAATAGTAAGGATGTCGTAAGGAATCTATAGATTATTAAGATTTACAGATTGAAACTTCTTTCCTGAAACTGATTCCCTTAAAAGTAATTAAATTCAAACTCATATGTTCATGTTGAGTTAAAGAAAAAGTTCTAAGGATAATGATGGAAATATTGAAATAGAATTATCAACACAGTCTGTTATTGATTTTTCACTATCAGAGATTAACTAATCAAAACATTTGATTTACAACAAGCAGAAAATATTTATAAATATTTCCTTAATAGATAATACTTTGAGACTATAAAAGAGTGATAAACTCTTCTATTTTAAAAGTGAAAATCACGAAAAAATCAAAACAAACCAGCACGAAAAGAAAATGTAAGAATGATAAAATCAAACATATATACAAGTGGATCCAAAAGTAAATCAAAATCTCACAACTATATCACTCACTATAAGAAAAATTTTTGATTTAAGAATTTTGTTTTAAATAGATCATGAGATATCAGATTTAAGTAGGTCTTTATTACAAACAAAAGAAGCCTAAATTAAAATGTAAAATAATTGCAAAAATAAGCCTTAAGAAATTGTCTCACGCGAAAAGAAAGATTTGTTTGTTGTGTTTGTAGAATCAAAGGAATTTTTTATTGTAAAGAGAATAACTATATCAATCCATATATGAAAATGTGTTGAATCTGTAAATTGAATTGATTGTAATAAAAATTTTAAAATAAATTTATTCTCTTTTAGTTGAAGAATTACGACCAACATTTTTGCTTCACATAAAGTTGATTAGGACAATAAGGCCTCATTTATTAAAAATTATTTATAGAAAGAAACTAAACTAAATTGTGTCGAATTTGCAACAACAAACTATGTAAAAACCCCCCTTTTAAGTGGATATTCAGAAAAAAAGGTCAAAATTCGTGGGTAATGAAAATGTTCTGATTTTAAATACTTTATTTCCCATCAAAAATTTTCTTGCTCTTAAAACTTGGAAAAGAACCAATTCAAAACATTTCAGGACACTTGTTATAGTTTAAAGCTAAAAAAATAATTCTAACATTAATTCCTTGAACAAATAGCACGAATAATAGAAAGCGAAAGAGGATAAAAATACTTCACTGGATGCATCCGGAGAAGCTTTGTTTCCAACTTGCAATTGGCTTGTTGTCACAAATATTTTATCGAAGAAAACAAAAAGAGTAATCTAAATTATTAAAGAAATGATAAAACTAATCTATTCTACACCTACTCCTACACTACTCTAAAAAAACAAAAACCAAGTATAATTGAATTTTCAATGCAGCCATAAAAGCATATGGAATCCTGCAAAAAGGAAGAAGTGAATAATAAAAAAGCATGATATGAATGCTTGCAAATAAAAATGAAAAAAGAATGCATCAAAGCAAGTAAGATGAAATTTATGTACAAATAAAGAGATTCAAACCTTACCATCTTTATATACAAATAAGGAAAAAAAAGTTTTACCATAATGATGAAATCTTGTTAAGAAAGCTTTCTCAAGAGTTCGAAAGATTTATGCAATGAAATAGATTATTTGAAAAAAAATAAACATTAGTATTATATGGATCCAAAACTTCTTCTTGAACAATTATCTCCTTAGGAACGTTTTCTTGAATAAGATAAAAAAAATCACATCCAATTTGTTCTAACTTATTATTGTAAAAATCATCATAAATTGGTTGATTAAATTGGAAATTCTCAAAGAGATCAAATTGAATTTGGTTATTTACTTGAGAAGAGTTAAAGATATGTGATGTTATAAGTATAGAACCAGTATCATTAACATCTTGGTAAGAATCTTCTTCATCAAGCAAATGATTGTAAGAAAAAAATGTTTCTTCATTGTATGGTGAATCATAAAATGAAGAATTCTGAAAATAATAATTAGAAATAGTATTCATTTCTAGCAAAGAAGAATGACAAGAAGACATGGATTGATGATAAGGATAAGAATCTTCTTGGTCTTCTTCATGCATTTCATAATTAACTTGTACCTCTTTAAGACCCAACCATGGAGAATTAGAATATGAAATATATGATTGAATGCCATTGTTATCAAATAGATCATGGTACATAGAAAAATATGAAGAGGAAATAAGTGTATGGAATTCATCTCTTTGTAGAATATTTTCAGATCAAGACTCTTTAAGAGGGGTTTTCTCTTCAAAAGTGATATATATGAAATGTTTCAAATCATAATTTTCTTCTTCTTCTAATGTAGTATCATCATCTCGTGAAATATGCTCTCCTATAAAATATTTTAGTTCATAAAATGGTAATTGGGAAAACATATCACAAATTTCATAACAATTAGTTGATTCAAGAACAAAATAATAAATATCAGAATCTTGAAGCTCTTTGCTTATGTAGAAGAAGATGGTTCAATATTATGATTAGAACTATTCTCTTGTACTTTAGAAGAATCTTCTATAGAAAAATGATCTCCTCCATGATTAGTTAGACTTTGAATTTCATGTGAAATAGATATGTGCATATAAACATTTAATTCATCCAAATCATCATATTGATTACGATCCATATCTAAGAAATAAGATATTTCTACAAGTTTTAAATCCTTAGATTCTTCATGTAAATCTAAACCAAGAGGTGAATGATTATCAATGTATAATTCAAATTTATCATCTACTAATTGATCAAATTCATGAGAACCACAACTAGTGTGCTGAAACCATTCATGTATCATAGGACGATCTATTAAAGGGAATCTACAATAGGGATTACAAGTTCTAATTGCAAAATATTATAATGATTCACCCTTCTTTATAGTGAGGTGTTTCCATTCATTGCATAATTTAACAAAGTCATAGTGTCCAAAAGAAAATATGAAAAGATCTAGAAAATGTTTAAAATAATGGACAGAGACAAAAGGTAAGTTTACAAACCACTCTTTGACTCATCCTTCGAATGTGAAGGCTAACAATCTGCACAAAACATCTAGATCTAGAATTTGTTTATCAAAACAATTATAGGTAAATTGAAGAACATGTTCTTTTGCTAAAATTTCTCCCTCACCATCGAATTGTACTTCTATCAGTTGCGTCAACAAATCCGTTTTAAAATGAAAACTAACTTTCCTAGAAAAATAACTGAATTCAGGTTCATGAGTAGAACAAGAACTATATACAGATTTTTGGGCTGGAGCCATTTTAAGATAATCTGAATAAAATAGCTCAAATGACCTTACATTTCCGATAACCCTCCTTCTAGCGCCATTTGTTGATGCCTCGATTATGTAGGTGCTGGAATGGTGTCCAAGGCAAACAACAGGGGACAAAAACACAGCCAAAGGCTTCAGATAATCCTATACAAGTATTACCCTATCCTCTAGCTGTTTGGTGTGGTCAACACCCATGGATATTCGACCTCCGTTGACACTCTTTGATTTTTTGAGTTTTAATCCAAAAAGATCAGTCTTCCTATGAAGGAAAACAAGATATTGTATGTCTACAAAACAACATATCTACCTAGAAGAAAATCTAAGTTAAGTTGGAACTATTCTAAGAAGGTGGCTTGGGTATGTGTAGGTCAACTTGATGTAGAAATAGATAAGTGCATTCATCAACTTAACAGAAATGTTAAAAGGTCAATTACTTATCTGCCCAAGTTACTATTAATCAATTAAAATTAATCAACAACAGATTGAAGGTTACATGCATTCAAGATCAACCTATAACTGATATGTTAATTGAAAATTTAACATCAATTAAACTTTACTTTGAAACCATTTGCAGAAATAAATAATGTTTTAATTAAATAAACTCTTTCAAAACATCATGAACACACAGATCATTAGTAAAGATAAACTAGAACTATAGATCACCGTGTTTAATAAATTGCAAAAGTTTTGACAACATTGATAAGCAATCTGAAGTTAAAATCAACATTCATCAAAGAAACTTGATCAATAGACAAAAGAAGATCTGAAAATAACTTTATAGTATAATTGAAAGTATGTAAGAAATTACAAGCTTAGCATCAAACAAAGTGTCTCCAGTCTCTTCTGCTGATTTTTCCTCCTTGGTAGCAGTGTCTCATATTCTCTATCTTCAAACAATTGAAAGTTAGAAAATTACAGACCTCTGAAAGAGAAATATTTTCCAGCTTTGTCGAGCGCTTATCCCCCCCGCTCAGAATGCTGAGGTCGAATTTATAGAAGTGAAGAGCAGTGGGAAGGATGGCATCAAATCCACAGATGTCTGGTTCGTTCAACTATGCAAAAACGACCAGAATGAATTTCTGGAAAATTCACCTCTGTTCTGTCATGTTTTTCTCCCAAATTGTTAATATATTTGAAAACCTGTCCAAGTTTAACGGTAAATGAACCCATTTGGGAAGTGGGTTTTCAACCTTTTGAGCTAATTCTTCACGATCACGATTTGCTCACAGTCCTCCACACAAAAACATGTCTTCTACAGGTGCGCGATCCGTTTTTAAACTTCATCCTTCACGACAACAAAAAATTAGAGTTTAGTGAAATACTATGCATTAACATTGTAAATAACATGATATTTTAAAGTCAATTATATAACTTAATTATTAATATTGTCTTTAAAAAAGTATATCGAATATAATTTAAACAATAATAATAATCTTATCAACAAGCAAAGCTAATTATTCATTGTAAAATATAATACTTTGCTTAATGAGAAGTGATTGACTCTTTCCATTATTTGATGTACGAATTTTCAAGTCATAATTCAAAATGATTAAAAATAAGTGTTCAATCAAATGATTCTAACCCATTAAGATGCTCTTTAAACTTATTGATTCAATGAAGTTCAATTTTGTTGCCAAAACTATCGAAATATCATATGAATTTAATTAGCCAAAATGAAGCATGTAAATGATTCAAACAGGTTCAAATTCGGAATCAAATGACAAGATATTTGAAATATCCAAAAACCAATAAAATAAATTAGCTTATGCAGTGATGACCAAATCTAGGTGGAGAGTGTGAAAGATAACATGTTAAGTTAACCACTGAGATTATGGAACCAACTGAAATGATAAAAACCAACTCAAATGAATCAAAACAAATAAGTAAAAATGAAAATAATGCGCATTCCACAATCCACAATCCGCAATGCGAGTTACGGGTTGCGGAAATGAAACTTCATACAAAAACAAACAAAAAATGTCTGCAATTCGCAGTTGGGGTTGCAGATTGTAGAAACACAAACAACACGAAAACAGAATGAATTCCTTGCAATCCACAATTTGCAAGTTGTGGGTTGGGGATGAAAAGTTCAAAATATTTACAAAGCTATCCCACAATCTGCAATTGTGGGATGCAGGTTACAGAACATAAAACACATCACAGAGTAAATACCTTCGCGCAATCCACATTTGCGGGTTGCAGGTTGTGGAGATGACAAACTACGATTATTGAAAAATGTTTCTGCATCCACAATCTGTGTTGCGGGTTGTGGGTTGTGGAACGAGAAAGTTTCAAACCCAAAACCAAGCTCTTGCAATCCGCATTGCGGGTTGTGGGTTGCAGGTAAGACACACTTTTGGAAAAATTAGTTCTTTCTACAACTCACAAAAGCACACAAAAATGCATAATTTTTTCAAAATATTAACTAAATCAAACCATGAAAAAAACATAGAAACCATGATAAACAACATGAACAACCCCCAAAATTGGCTAAGGAAATTAAACATTACCTTTGAATATAAACAGTTGGGGCTCTCGTATGTTTGGATCAAACATGGGATTTGTTGTAGCTACAACAGGGGAATATGTGTCTGTTAGAGTTTTGATAGCAGTATAATTTTAATCTTTATATGTAGTAGAAAATAAATAAGGATCACTGAAAGATGACCATGCACAGAAACACAAAGACACAAATAATTTTATCCCGGGAAACCCTTCTACATTAGGGAAGTAAACACAACAATGTTTCTTATAAAGAAAATCAATTCAATATACAGATAACATCCAGATGCATAACCAATATGAAGATAAACCAAAGAACCAAAAGAAGAAACTCTCCAAAGATAGAAACCCCAGAAAACAATCTTCTTCTTGCTTGAGCGAAATTCCTTCTCGTGGAGCGAACTTGCTTGGTTGTTGTAAATGATATTGGAGTCATTCTTATTCATATCTTTTCTTTTATCCAGGCCAACTTCTATATTTTCTATTTCCATGCTTTCCAAGGATTTCTAGAACTTTTCAGGGTTTCTTTCTTAATTGATGGAGCCGACTTTGTCATGATGAGACCTTCGATGCTACAAACACCAACACTCCCTCTTATCTAGGGAGGTATCATCACACTAGAACACATTTGGATTTAATTTGCACATCATGATTTGTCTTGTTCATATATTCATCGTAAGAAAGGTCCCCAAGACAATTCAATCCATCGAGAAGTGTCATGTTCAACTCAGTTTGTCTTGGAGAACAATTAATCAACTCAAATCAGTTCGTTGAAAATGATCATGAAACTACACACCTCAGTTCATCTAGAAGTGTCATTCTCAACTAAGTCCATCAAGGATAACTACAGATCAACTCAACTTATCCTGTTGAGGAGGATCATACAGAACAATCAACTCCCTTTCTCTCCCTCTCAAAGAGAGTCACACCATTCTCCCTGTCTCAATAATAATGTATTATTGATGCTGCAATCATCACACTCCCTCTCAATGAGGGAGGTATTCTTCTTGCTCGTACTAATCAAAAAAATATTGGGTTTCTTCAAAGGCTTCACATCATGACTAGTTTTTAATGAATCATCTCAAGAAAAGGATGATCATGAGCTTGCTTCAGGTTGATGGATTCAATACGATCTCTTAGACAAGTCTCATGGATAAATCCATGCATTTGCATGTGATGAGTGCATGAACATCTAGTGACTAATATCCCCACCCTGTCACAGGGTGTCCGACAAAAGGAATTTCACTGCTCCAAGAATTTAGGAACTAATCTCTCCACCCTGTCATAGGATGGACGAGAGAAGACACTGCCTCGTTCTAAGTCATCTTAGGGAATAATATATCCACCCTGTCACAAGATGTCCGAGAGAAGACACTACCTCATTCTGAGTCATCTTAGGGACCCATCTCTCCACACCTTCACAAGATTTCTGAGAGAATACACTATCCCACTTGAACCACACCTAGCCAAGTCTCATGTCCAATATCGGGGAAATGCTTGATTCTCAACCTTTAAGGGGATAGTGTGGGAAAATAAGGACTAATATTCCCACCCCATCATGAGTTTTCTGGAAGAAGAAACTACCTTACTATGAGCTATTCACACCTTTAGCCAAGTAACATGGCTAATGTTGAGGGAATTCTCGATGTATCAACACTAATCGTCATGCAAGGACCAATCTCCCCACCCCTTCATAAGGTGTCTGAGAGAATATATAGCCCTTCTTATAGGACACTAACCCCTAGCCAAGTCACATCGATAATAATAGGGAAACACCTTCCCAATGCAAACATCACATATGTCTTCAAGCATCACATCCATTGTATTTTCTCTATCATAGAAACCATCCTTCTCCCTCTGCATCTGAACAATCATCCCTTGTTCTTCGGAATGAGTCTCATCATCCTTCTCTTGTAGGCCATATCACATGGTCTTTCCTACAAGTCAAATTCAGTTCAATAGTCAACAATATTGCATAATCATGAAATTTGACATTTTAGTGCAATAACAATCTGTTATGCATAATGACATAGTGCACACAGTCATGTAACCATTCATGAAGGTTTTACATCTTATCTAATGCTACAAAAACCATCCTAATATCCCAAACAATCGGTAATTATCTAGATTCCTTCCATATGCACCAGAACATACTATCAAGACCGTGCACTTATGTCATCATGTTAGCAAAGAGGTTTCATCCTAGACTAGATCCAGCAAGGGGTTCATGGGTTTTTGTGCAACACTATATGCAACATATACATAACATGTACTATATGAGCCTACTACTCATTAATCGCAGTCATATGTAAATACACAAAAAAAAACTATATTATAAGTACATCATCAATCTATTGTTCATCAATAATTTTATGAATGCATCACATAATGATATCACATGAAAAAAACTTGTTTACACAAAACAATAAGTACTTATATTTTATCATTGATTTCCTTTTTGAGAATTGAACAACTAGACTAGGCTCCTCTTGCTCCTCCCTGTTCATCTTCCTCTTGATCCTTTCCTCCTTGCAAATATCTCTAAAGTATTTGGAGGTATACTCTCCTCCAATTTGTTCCAACAAGTTCGTGTCTTCATACTTGAAAGCAACAGGTAGAGGCTAATCATCCACACCAAGATTCTCAACATCTTCAAGAGTTGCATCATGGTTTGTTTTCCAAAGTTATTATACTTTGTTAATTTGTTGAGCACTGATATATATTCCCCTCAGTTGCTCCTACTCTGAATGTATATTGACAAGACACTAGAGAAATAATCTATCATCGATAAGATGGCATCACTGGCTTAGATCACAGTTCATATATTTAAGTGCGTTGACACTCAAGCAAGGTTCTCTGCATAACAATAACACTCCATTTTGGCAGAAATGAAACCCATTAAAAACACATTTACACAACCACCATTGTAACACTCTAGGATAATCTCCCCCAAAGGACCATCTTTATGAAGATAGACTTCTTTATGTTTTGCTCGAACTAGGCGATTGAAAATACGAGAACGCTTAGTATTTCCTCGGGAGTTGCAAAACCATTTCTTGCATGAGGGAACATTATAATAAAAAATACAAGTGGGATTATGAATCCCACGGTACTTACATATGTGCTGGGAAGTATTTATCTTAGAATACTCATGTTTTCATCTTTACACCCAAGTTATTCAAAATTAAGCCCGCTCATACTAACAACTAGGGAATCCCCACTTATGCATGCTAGATTATTTCGTTGTTTACCATTGTTTCCAACTTCCTTGTTAATATTAAAACTCTACACGATGCCAATGAGATCATTTGCATCTGAAGGATGAGACCCATATGTCCAAACATGAGACCTAATTGGAGGTAATCATAATCATCTCCCTATGTATTAAATTGAAATAAAGTATACACATCCCCATGAGGCTCTGTGGAGGCATAGTAAATGCTGTGTGGTGATACTGACTTTTCCACCATTGCCAAACCTTACAACCCTAGAAACGCTCTTTTCTAGTTCCCATAACCCATAGGATGGGAAGAGCACAGAAGGAGGCAGTGTCGTGATGACCTCAGAGATATTCTTGGAGAGGATTGTAGTAGGGATTTCTCCTTTCTACAGGGATAGGAATGGCTCCCTTCTATCTATAGGACAGAAAGGTAGGTTCCCGCGTGCGAAAATGCTGAAAAGAAAGGGGAAATAAAACTAGACAGAAATAAAATACATAATAGAAAGAAGAGAAATGATGGAGAACCCCTTTGCAAACAATGGTTAGGGTTCCACTTCTAGTAACCTGCAAACAACTGTTAGAAACTAGAAACCTGCAAAAACATGTCATAAACAAACCTGCAAACAAAAATGAGTTAGAAAAAACTACAAAAAACTAAAGCAAATGCAAGAAACAAAATTGGTATACCTTCTCTTTGATGGAATTTGGCCACCATGCCCTGGCTTGAAGAAGCACCTCTCTCATGGATGGGGGAGCTATGGATCAATGGAGATGGAGGAGAGTGAGTGTGGGTGGCTTGAGAGACAAAGGGTCTCAAGGCATCCACAGGCAGCATAACAATATGCAAGGGAGAAGTGTTTTGAGAGTGACCCCCCACCCTCCTTTTATAGCTTTTTAGGGTTTTAAGCCCTTGGTCCGGGATTTAGCCCCTTTCGCCCTAATTTTATCTCCTTTTAGGGTTTTAGCCCCTTTTGGGGGGATTTAGCTCCTAGGAGAGTATTTTAGGCTCCTTTTGGGGTTTTTAAGCCTTTTCTTCATCCTTAAGCCTTTTTTAGGGTGTGGGGGTCTAATGGAGAGTCGTGACATGGTGTCCTTGGGTGGTGTAGCTCATGGAGAGCCGAGTGAGGGATTTTTTGGGTTAATAGATTTCCCCTGATGTGTCAGGGCAGGAGCTCATCGTATGGCCAACGGACATCATAGGATTTGCTATGTAGAGGTGGTGCTTTCGGGGCTGGGGCATGGTGGATTTTGGTTTTTGTATTAATATGGTTCCCATCAATGGGTGAGATACAAATAATGTGTGACATGTATATGGACAAGGAGGGCATCCCCATGCTAGTGACAATGTCAAAAGAATAATTTGATATGTGCTCTAAAATAAAAGAGCCGATCATATACAACTGATGGTACAATAATGATTGCCTCAATGTGAGGCTGAATACAATTCTGATTTGGTACATTAGACCTGTGGCATTCTCATGGAATGCTATATCTTCATGACTGTTGGCCTACTGGATTTGGGATGGTACATAGCTATATTGAGAGTCAGAGTCTCTGTGGTACAAGTATGTTGCATCAATCATAAATCTATATAGAAGCACTGTTGGGGCTTCTAAACACTGTCTCCAACGCAACCCAGAAATCACAAGGGACATAACCTGTTTAGGTCCCTTGAATAGACTCATCAATGTGTTAGAGTTAGGTGACATTCGGGGTCTTCGACCAAGTACTGTGTGGACCAAACCCTGTACGAATCTCAACGGTGTGATGATGTAGTTGGAGTCGAGCACGCGAGAAACAACCATCCCAAGAGGCACTAAGGACTCCTCTAAAGTGGTCCAAGGAACTCATCAATGATGTTAATGAAACCAAGGTACATGGACCTTTGGGTCTATCCTATGGAATATATGTGTTGTCGTCGAAGAGGGAGACCTGCCCCTAGTCAAGGCAATGATGTTTCCTTGACCAGGAGAGCGAGGGAGACAACCAAAAGGTGTGAGACAATCTGTGGACTGACCCACTAAATGGGGGGGGAATGGGGAGGGAAATAATTGAACAGGAGTAGGGGGAGCATGGTATACTCAAAATTCCTTTGTTCAGAGTATGACGGCAGGGTGGACCAGGAAAAAAATGAAACTTGACTCATGGGAATGGGATCATAGCTGTAATACCAGGAATGTCACTGCAAATGGGAAATACTTGGAGGAGGTAGATGCTTTTGATATTGATGGGATCCAAGGAAGACACATTGCAGAGTACTCTGAACAAAGGCAACCCAAAGGGGGAATGCTACCAAACTGTTTTCTGTGGGGTGGTGTCTAGGGACACCGTTATGGTACGATCTCATGGATTTTTGGCGATCCCGAGAAAGTAAATGCTCGATGGTGCTTTCAATTTTAGAGAGTCTGAAAGCATGAAGAAGACTCCAGTGGGGGCTCTTTTTCGTTGGTAGTCTCCTATGCCTGAAAAAAGATAAAAGTATACATAGGAGAGCTCGCCCATCCTTTGGGGGATGAGAGACTTCTTTATCATTGGTAGTCCAATCAGGCCGGAAAAGGTTAAACCTATATTGACTGGGCGGTCATTCAGAAACTTTTATGAGCATGAACGAAACCAAGTTTGCTCGACAATATTTTCTTGATGAGATGGCTGGAAAAGAGCTTAAAGACAACCAATAGTGAGATTTTTCATAAGGTGTGGCCCCTTTGCCTGAGAAAGCATAAAAGTATGCAGAGGGGAAAGGTCTTGGCTTGAGTGTGCTAAGGAGCTCCTTTTCAATTGATGGTCTACATGGTCTGCAAAAGGAGGTAAATGAGACGATGTAGACACAATTTCCTATACTTTAGCGAGTAGGAAAGGAAACAGTTACGCTCGGCTATATTTTCATTGTTTTAAGGAGTCAAAAAAGAGCTTAAATGAAACTCTAGTATGGTCAAACAATTGTGGTGGCACAAGTGGTTCCCCATGCCGGGATGGTGGACATTGGTCCAAAGGTCATCCGTGTAGTATGGATAGAGCAGAAGGCTCTCAAACATACCAATACATGTGTGATATAGATCACAGCAGAGGCTCGTGAGTCGGTGCACCAGAGGCACACAAACTGAGGTGGCTCTCAGACAAAGGCCAGGAGAGCATGTGTGTGTGTTGCGGTGGATGGACTTGACTACATGTGATGTGAGTGCAAGTCTGAGGCTAGTTCTATGCCAAATACATGCAAGAAAAATAAAGCATTTTGTGGACAATGGTCCAGAGATCCGCATAAGGTGCGATGAATGGAGAAGACAATTATGTGTTAAAATACAAAATAAAAGTAAAAATGGAATTCCTTAACGGGCGGTGGCCCGAAAACTCACATGAGTAGCGATCGAGAAGTGTGATACAAGTACAGGTCCATAGACACTCGCATCGTCATGTCATGGTTCGTGAATCGAGGTGACTTGTGGGAAATGGTCCCGAAATTAATTTATTAAACATGAGACGATGGTCTCATAAAGAGATATAAATGTGAGCCCGGAGGTGTGAGAGGTGTCTCGAACTGGTTCCAGGTGAATTTGGATTGGAAGCTGATGGTGCTACCCCTGATTTGTGGTGAAAAATGTTGAAAACCAAGAAAGGGAAAAAACTACGCTATAAGGGACTCATAGTGGTTATATCAGGAATAGACTCTCTTGAGGTGGAGCCCATTGCGCGGCTTCTTCAAGAGTTGACCGTCTAAGTTAGCGAAGAGGTATTCCCCCTTGCCGAGACGAAGGTCATTGGCAAGGTGGGATGACAGAATCTGGCCTTTTATGGGAAGAACCGATTCCACACTATGGTTTAAAGGGAATGGGGTAAAACCGAAGGCAGTCTTACAGATCTCTCCATCATCGTGTAAGTGGTGCCATGATAGATCAGGTGGATATTCCACAACCAACGAGACGAAAGGGAAACTGGTGCTAGAGATCATGTAAATGGTATTGGTTATGGTTTTTGTGGCCTTGTCCCCAGTCTCTGTTGGAGGAAGAGGGGCAATCCTGGAGATAGGAGGAGTCTTTGATGGACCTGGAGGTAGGTGCAACATCATCTCAATTGGATGGACATGAGTTAACACATCCTGGGGCCGTAGAGGTAGGGTAGGTGGTTCAAGGTACCACACAGGATATCCCAGTGTGAAATCCTATAGATTGCAGGCTGCCAAGACAGACTTACTGACGATCTCGGATGGTAGGAAAAGGAAAGGGAAAAGGAAAAGGAAAAGGATCATGTTGATCGGGAATGAACTCCACTGTTTCCTTGGTAATTGAGGTTGAGGTTGAAACTGAGGTTGCGGTAGTGGCTAGGGAAACAATGGAAGAGATAGGTCTGATGGACCGTCGGTGATGGTGGAGATAAGAGGGTTTGTAGAACTGGACATCATGTAAATAGAAATGGTGTCCAAATAAGAAAGTGGGGGTTGAACCTCTTTAATCAAAGTGATCTTAGACTCAAGGGAATGTTGACGGAGGTCAGCTAGAGCCATTCAAAATTCAGGAAGGTATTGGCAATGGTGAGAGTAATGTACATACAAACTGCAGAGGGTGCAAACATGGTTTGTTCTCAATGCCTTCTTTCTGACTATCGATGTTGTTGGAAGTTCAACCATGGGGATGTTTTTGTTTGTATCCATGGCATCTAAATGCACACGGATCATTGGGATTTCAAGGCAAATTTGAGTTGGATGGCCTTGTTGCTCGCAGACGGCGCAAGGCAGGACTTGTCATGGTTCTGTGGTGGCTTTGGCATTCTTGCCTCTAGCCCTTTTCAGGTGGGGCGGTGCGGGTGTGGTGGATGGCTTTTTCAGACCGGGTGGAGGGTGAGACTCGACCGTGATGGGTTGTACCAGGGTTAAAACAACCTGGGGCATTGCTGGTTGAGCCGGTGGATCAAGATACCACACTAAAATTCCCAATGTAAAGTTGGGCAGGCTTAAGGTGGCCATTACCGGCTTGCTCATGACACCAGGCAGGGGGAAGAGGAAGGGAATCGTATGTAATAGAGATGATCCTAGATAACTCCCTGACGGTTGCATGTGCGGATGCGGTTGCGGACGATGTTGTGCTTGTGGTTGGGGCTGCGGCTACGGTTGTTGTTTGGGTGTAGCGGTGCTGGATGAGACCATGCACAAGTCCATAGTATCATTTTGTGTCGGTGGTGGTGAAACTGAGGGGAAAGGAGCCATCATGGTGGTATCGGCAAATAACCAAGGGCCCACATTAAAAAATGGAGAGCCTGGTGTGTTTTCAACCATGGTGTTGATTGCGGGGATGACATTGGCATGTGTGGTCATCCCTTGTGGCTCAATGGTGGTGATGGTAGGGATAATAATGGCGGGTGTCGTTAACCCTTGCGGATCATGGTAAGTGAGTTGATTATCCATCACAATCTTCCCTTCATGAGGGAACATCATGAGACAAAATACAGTTGATGCGACCGCTCTCATGGTGTACATATAACTTCTTCCGAGGAGAAGGTTATAGTCAAGTTGACCGTTGACGAATTCTATGTTGATCAACACTGTCTTCCCAGCTAATGTGATGGGGACATGGGAGAGGATTCCTTGGGATTTAGTGGGATGTCCATCATAATCCTGTAGAGTTGTGGAGGATGGTTGCAGAATTGGTGATCTGAGTTTCTGCCAAACCAGGGTGGACATAACGCATGTGGATTCTCCCTCATCCACTTTGCACTGGTGCACAACCAGGTTCCGGATAGACACAGGAATTTGGAAGGCGATGGTGGATAGCATGCATGGTTCTCCATTCTCCGTGTTGAATGTGATCAACTTGGAGTCGGAGGGGTGGCTAGTAAGGATTTTCGCTGCGTTGGGAATGTTTTAAGTACCTCAAGAGAGGACATGGCGGTTGGAGTTTAGGCCAAATCATCCACGATGCTGTAGCTGACAGCAACTCTAGCTGTGGCATTATTGGCAATTTTGCGCATGGGGGGGCATGAGAACGGGGGTAACTGAAGGGGTACATTGACCGATTTGGACGTGGATGCTATTGACATGGATGTTGTTGACGTGTCAGCGGGTTTGCTGATGGTTCCGTACTAGTTGCGTCTGGTTTGTAGGTTAACCTCTTCAGTCGTCATGGCTAGCAGGTGGTGAACACCTGTTTTGGCCGTGGGAGGTGCCCCCAGAGCGTTGGGATTGGCTTGGGGAGGGGGTGCGGTTGCCACCAACCCTTGGACTAGTAGTGGGTTTTGAAGCACCATAGGAGGAGGTCCTTGTTGTGCTGGGTTGGGTTGGGCTTAGTTCATAGCATTGACGACCTGTTGGGTCTCGTTCTGAATGGCCTTCTTAGCTCGACCCATGAGGGAACACTTGAATGTGTAGTGCCCATAGAATTCACAGAGTGTGCATGGTTTGTTTGTGCACAACGGGGCGTTGCGTCTTGGTGCGTTTTTTCGTGGGGGTTTTGGGCGGGTCATTTTACTGTGGCATTGTTGGGAGGATTTGGTTGTTGACTCCCTCCCTGTGGTTGGTTATTGGCTTGGTTCCAGGGCCAATTATTTCTAGCTTTCCCTTGTTGGTTGTTGGGGGCAGGCTGGTTGGGACGGTTTTGTTGTGCAAACACTTGCCCCAATAGAGCAGGTGGAGTGGGGGTGGGGCTTGAATTGCTTGCACTAGTGTTGCATAGTATATTTGAGTGGGAGGCAGTTCCACAAATGTGGGAATTTTCCCCACATACTGCTGTGCTAGCCATGTCATGGCCTGATCCTGCTGCGGTGGCACAGGTTGTGCATAGGAAGTTGTTTCTCTGGACTGGGACATCATTCTAGTGTATTCCGGAGCTTGGTTTTGGTAAGAAACATTAGCAGTGTGTCTTAGTTGTGATGGAGCTACAGGTGGTGTCAGACGATGTTGTGTCTATTGGGAGACCAAGCCTATGATTCCATCTGCAGCATGGGATGCCCCTGGTGCATTCCGATAGGAGGTATCCGGATGGGGAGTGTCTAGAATGATGGTGTAAAGGTATCCAGGATGGGCGTAGATAAGGTCAAACTGTTGGGCTTTTAGTATGGCCTCCTCTTCGGATTGGGGATGTTCAGATGCGACGTCCTTTTCTATGGGGGGGAGCAAGGTCTTGAGGAACCAATCCAAGAAGATCCTGTCGTCAAGTTGGATTTTACATAAGCTGCGACATCACCGCCACTCATGGATGTGGTTGGTTAAATGTGTCGCAGTGTTTTGGTGACAGGATAACATGATCTCCACTCCTTCATCATATTTGACCGGGAGTTGGAAATACTGTAGGAAAATGAAAGCTAAGGAGTTGAAATCTGGATATTTGGCCTGCAGTAGCTCAATGTACCATTTGGCCGCGACACCTGTAAGGGTGCGTTTTAATAGGATCAGCCTGATGGAATCGTCTACGATGCTGTTGGACGAGCACCATAGATGGAATGTCATAATATGGTTTTGGGGACATTCCCTTGCCTTGCCTTCAAACTTGGGGATGTCTGATGGCAGTTTAGTTGGCATTGGAGGCCAAAAATATTAATGGCGAATGGGGTCGTTTGTTAATCGAGCCAAATCAGACAAGTTAAGATGAGCCATGAAAGGTATATTAGACCACAGGTTGATGTGATTTGGGGAAGGGATGGTGGTGGGGTTTGTAGGTGCATAATGTGCCTACATAAGTGGGGGTATTGGTTTTTCCATTGTAGATGGCCCAATACCCCCAATTGTGGTGGGAGGAACAATGTGGGTGGAGGGGGCATTGCCCCCATGTATGACAGTAGGGGAAATGTAAGTGGATGGACCACTGCCCCCCTGTGTGGCAGGAGGTGCAGTGTGTGTGAAAGGGCCACTGCCCCCATGTGTTGCAAGTGGGCCGGATTGGCTGGTCACTATGGGTGGTGGTAGCTGACTAATGATAGTTTGCATGAGTGTGCTTGGGCCACCTGCAAGGTTGTTGGTGACCGGTTGTGGTGTGGACATGGGTCCACTTGCTATGGTTATGTTGGAAAATGGATCCATATTTGCACCGACCATGGGGCTTAATGGTGCTATGTGGAGGTTTGGTTCAGACTGATATGGGTCCCAATCTAAATCAAAGGTTGTGTGGCCTTCTGATGGTGTGTGAGGTCATCGAGAATAGGCTCGACAGTGTCGGTTCAATGTCCCGAATGGTGGTGGTTCACCTCTTAGGTGTGAGGAAGAGCGTGAGGGATCAATTGTGTTAGATGTTTATCAAACTAGTGGGAGTGATGTTTGGACCCTGGTTTCAATGGCTTCCTATTGGATGTAGGTGGTCACTCGGTCACCAAGACTACCAGAAGACAGAACTTGGCTTTTTCCTCATGGACGTTTCTACTCAATTGGTGGGGGTCGTTGCCCGTTTTGCTTGGAAATTCCTCTCAGCAGCCAGCTACTTTGGGGTTCCCGTGGTACTCCTCACAATGAGTTTCTGGGCAGAGCCCAAGTACTTCCCATGTTTGAAGCAGTCATGGACTTATGTCCTCAAAGACTGTAGATTGTTTGAACTTAGTGTAAATTGATAAATTTTAAGGCTCTCTCAGCGTCATGAACTGAGTTGGGTTGATTAATTGGTATAGTGTATTTGTTTTTCTATATTTCTAGTATCAGGTGGCTGCAAATGGTTTATGAATTCATCATATTATGGCAGAGTTCATATCATTGTTGTGCATGCAATGAATAATCATAAATTTGTAAACAAATACAGTTTTTAACCCTGAATGTTTATGGCCTAACTAGATGACTACCTCACACTGATATTCCTCTTCAACCAAGAGAAGGTGTTGGGCTCTCAACACAATGGGACTAATCCCATTCATAGATCCACAAGTCACCTCTCATATGCAAGGTTGGTCAACAGGGAGGATGCTTAGCACCTTGAGAAGCCCTCCTTCTCTACCCCCTCTACCTTCCAGGTCATTCGGTTTTAATGGTTTAGAACAATATTCAATGAAGGGCCTAGGACTATACGAGCTTTCCCTTCGTCGTATCCCAGAATACCCTGAATGGTGATGATTGGGTAGAGGAGGAAGGGTAAGCAATACTGTTAATTTAACTGTCAATTTTAGTTAAGCTACATTCATTAAGTCATTAAAATTTGTTTGGAATTTACACATTCTTTGTTCATGAATTTACAGTAAATTAAAATAGAAACTGAAATTAAACTAATGTGATGGACAAAGGCGGCTGAGCCACACTGATAGTCCCTATTAAAATGAAATTTAACCTCTAATTGATAGACCACACATTTCTGATCAAATTTGGTGAGGGGGTCACAATTTTTTTCCAGAAACAGGTGAGGGGGTCGCACAAATTTCACAGACAGAAGCGGTCTATGTTTCTGAGTGAAGTCACACCTTTCGGGGGTTTAAGGGTGACCTGGTCATGCTTCTTAGGCCAAAAAGAGCGACCTCATCCCCTGTTCAGGCCCGATAAGTGCGACCTGCCCCGGATTTGGGGTTTTTCTAATCCTGAGTCAGATCCAACTGACAATAACCTGTACTGTGGCCAAACAGACTCAGATTTTCCCTGCAGAAGCTTCAACAATAATAAAAACAGTAAATAAACTAGATTTAACCTAGATCTGACAGGAAATTTTAAAAACTAGGGCATAAATGGAAAAAACATGAAATTTTAAAAATATGGACCAGGGATCCTGTGGGATCGACATGGTATGGTCGCCAGTTTTGTAGTAGGGATTTATCCTTGCTACAGGGGTAGGAATGGATCCCTTCTGTCTATAGGACAGAAGGGTAGGTTCTTGAGTGTGAAAATGTTGAAAAGAAAGCGGAAATAAAACTAGATAGAAATAAAATACAGAATAGAAAGAAGAGAAATGATGGAGAACCCCTCTGCAAACAATGGTTAGGGTTCCACTTCCAATAACCTGCAAACAATTGTTAGAAACTAGAAACATGCAAAAACATGTTATAAACAAAACTACAAACAAAAATGAGTTAGAAAAAACTACAAAACACTAAAGCAAATGCAAGAAACAACATTGGTATACCTTCTCTTTGATGGAATTGGGCCACCATGCCCTGGCTTGAAGAAGCACCTCTCTCTTGGATGGGGGAGCTATGGGTCAATGGAGATGGAGGAGAGGGAGTGTGGGTGGCTTGAGAGACAAAGGGTCTCAAGGCATCCACGGGCAGCATAACAGTATGCAAGGGAGAAGTGTTTTGAGAGTGACCCCCCACCCTCCTTTTATAGATTTTTTGGGGTTTTTAGGGTTTTAATCCCTTGGTCCAAGATTTAGCCCCTTTCGCCCTAATTTTAGCTCCTTTTAGGGTTTTAGCCCCTTTTTGGGGGCTTTAGCTCCTAAGAGAGTATTTTAGGTTCCTTTTTAGGGTTTTTAAGCCCTTTTCTTCATCCTTGAGCCTTTTTTAGGGTGTGGGGTCTAATGGAGGGTCGTGACATGGTGTCCTTGGGTGGTGTAGGTCATGGAGAGCTGAGTGAGGGATTTTTTGGGTTAACAAGGACACCACAAGAGTTTGAATTCCAAGTCATCGCAGTGGTTTGAAGCTCATTCAAACAGAGAAACCCTAGTTTTCTGCAATGTCATCTATTCAACATTACTCTGATTGCATGTTAGAGTTTTGATAGAAGTATAATTTTAATCTTTACACGCAACAAAAAATAAGGATAACTAAAAGATAACCATGCACATAAACACAAATACACAAATAATTTTATCTCGGGAAACCCTTCTACACAAGGGAAGAAAACCCAATAACCTTTCTTATGAAGAGAATCAATTCAAGATACAAAGAACATACATATACATAGCCAAGATGAAGATAAATTGAAGAACCCAAAGAAGAAACTCTCCAAAGATAACAACCCTAAAAAACAGTCTCCTTCTTGCTTGAGCAAACATCCTTCTTATGGAGCAAACTTGCTTGGTTGGTGTAAATGAGGTTGGAGTCCTTGTTGGAGGAGCTAGTCGGTGAGCTGACTAGTCAAGTTAACTGACTAATCGAAGATTAGGTCGGCCTCCAAAGTTTGTGTCGGTTGACCGAATCGACAAGTAGTTACTCATAACCATTTTGTAATCATATATAATAGGCTATTGATCCAGTTAAGAACTTGGTTAAGTTCTGTATATGTATGGACCCTCATGTGATTATATAATATAATCTGTTATTCTACTATATGTTTATATGATTCTATATGTGTATTATTGGTAACCTTATGTGATCTGTGAGATTACAACATTGGTTTTGTTGCCGGTAGTACATATACGGATGACATGACCATATGTAAATGATATCAAAGCAAGAGATTAAGAATTGGTGGGAGCGTAAGATTGCAAATTATTTACAAAACTACACCAGAAGAAACTGATTGACCATTGCTCAGGCGAAGGAGAAATTCTTCACCAAAACCCATGAGAAATTTATAGAATCGATGCCACATTTTTTGAAGCTAGAAGCAATTAAAGACCAATAATTACTTAAGAAATTGATCCGAGGAGGAAGAACAAACCTGTTGGAGTGGTTTGAGAAAATTGCAGACGAATTATGTCAAGAACAAGCAATAGAGGAAAGAGTTTTAGTTGAATGTATTGAAAACAGATTCTATACTGAATTTACTAAGCAATTTATTTGTTCTCTACCGACCTTACTGTTCAAATTTCTAATCGACAGAGGAGTAGGTCACATAGTCAAACCTCATCCATCACTCATTGAACCTCCTGCAAACACAAACTAGGCAGAAAAATAGAAGGCGTGGGAAAAATTCATCGCAAAAAGGGAGTGGGAGTACTTCCTGAACAAATAGACAGAACTATCCAAGCTTACTAAAGCGTCGAGTAGGATATGGAGGGGTAGTTGGCCATGTGTCGAGGCAAAGTAAAAGGATTCTAGTCGACCTAATAAATACCACCACCAACAATGAAAATTCGACCTAATAAGGAAATTGAGCGAACAGTGACTCATAAAGGTACATCAGACCTACAAAAGATAGAAAGGGATAAGAGGAAGGAAAGAAGGGAAGAGATACAAGAGCAAGCTATAGTGCTCCAAAGAAGAATGGTTTCCAGGGTGACAGAGCATGAGGAAAATCAGTTGCATTCAGGTCATGACTGACAGGAAGAAGGCGTAGATGAAGAGGTGTCACTGATGGAAGAAGATTTATGGATAGAGCAGGGAGAAGCTCTCCAACTAGAAATACCCCAGGAGGTAAGACCTCTGTCTCCGATAAATCTAAGTACCCAAATGCAGGCCATTGTCGAGGAGGGATTGAGACTAAGAGCTGGTGATTTCGGTATATGGAGCCAACTAGAAAATGTAGTAAATGATAATAATCATCTAGTGATCCATTGACCAGAGAAAGGAAATTGGGTTACACTTCAGGCATACCCTTCCAACCGAAGCACCCATTTACTCTACCCTGGACATGAAGGAGTGCCCCCCCTGCTAAACACAACTTTACAAAACATCGACCAGTCGAACTCATGAACACAATAGTACAGTTGGACATCAACAGAAGAAGTCATATCTGACCGATAATTTGTCGAAACAGAAACGACAAACAAAACATCCAAAG
>LPNX010495894.1:688858-844930 GCA_001517045.1 Pseudotsuga menziesii | reverse complement strand
CCACCCCCGCCACGGACACCTCCCGAAGGAGAAACCAACGCTGACATGGGGCATGTTTTAGCGCACATTCCCCTCTATGATGGTGACGAAGACCCCAGATGACATTGGTTCATCTATGAGTCGACATGGGAGTCCAATTGAGTTACAAACAAAGATAGAGAAATGGCATAGTTCGCAGGTGCATTACGAAAAAGAGCGTGAACTTGGTATATGACCTATACCGAAAGAACACCTAATGCATCCAAAGTAGAGATCAAGGAACAATTTCTGTCCTTCTTCAAAACACCAGATGCAAAGCATTTGGCAGCGAAAAAACTCAAGTCTATAGTTCAGAAACCAAAAGAAACTATTTGAGACTATGATAAAATATGGAAAGACATTTTGATTCAAATAGACCATGTCATTCATGAACAATTACTGATTCAATGGTTTCTTGCAGGACTGTCCCAAAAGATCCGATGGCACATAAGCCTCAATACATTTAAAATGTATGAAGAAGCACTAACAAAAGCTCTGTAGGTTGAAATGGATGAGGACTACCCAGCATATCCTGCTGTCGACATACGAATTGAAGAACAATTAGAAATCATGCAGAAATCCTTATGAGAACTAAAACTCAAGGGTCAGGATATCTGGTGCACAAAATGTTCTACATCCGGCCACACCAAAGATAATTGTCAACATGATGTAAGCCGACAAGATTTCCATTTTGTTTAGACAAAAAATTTATGTGACATCTGTCAGGAGCATGGAGATCATACCACAAAATATTTCCCATACAACATGAAGAATGGCAAAACTTCTTGGTGTGCGATCTGTGAATTTAAGAACCACACGACAGCCAACTACCACTTAAATATGAAGAATCAACAAAACTATCAGGCAATCTACCAAACAAACGCGATGGCCTAGAACAATGATAATGTCTCAAATGAACAAAATGTACCAAACAATCGACAATATGAAGGCGGAAGATACGAATGCCGATTCGACAACCGTCGTTGAGGATTTGGAGGTCGAGGATGATTCTCTAGAAATTGTGACAATAGACCACAACGTCCGATTCAATGCTTCACATGCTATAAAGAAGGACACCAGTATGTGGATTGTCCATACAAAGACAGAACCGACTTAAAATTTTGTACTAGATGTGGTGTGGGAAACCACTCATTAGAATATTGTCCCACCATACTCGACAAAATTAATAAAAGGAATAATGTTAATGTCTTGTATTGTGTTAAAAAAAGTAATATAATTTGCACAAAGAACCTACACATAGTAACTAGACAAGGAACGAAAACTGGAAGTGACAATCCAAGAATAAGCAAGATTAAAGATAAAAATTAATATCCTAACCCTATAAAGAAAAACAATTGTATAATGATGCATCAGGCATGTTTCAAGAATTTTCTAGAAAAGAAGATGTCGATGACAATTTGCAGAACACACTTCATGAACTATTAAACCTAATACATAAATATAAGTCAGTGGCACAATTCATTAATCTACTACACAATATTAAAAACAAAACGACATAGATAAACAGACTAAGAGTATATGCAGCTTCAATAAAAAATATAAGAATGATGTCGACCCACTGGTCGATATCGAAATAAAAGGTTACCACATTCGACAAGTCATTCTCGACTTTGGATCCCAAGTAAATATCATGACTAGATATACATTGGAACAGTTGGGTAGGCCCCGACTGAATGAATCAGGCATATATTTAAAACTGGACGGCCAAGGACTGATCAAACCCATTGGGGTTTGGAGAAATGTCAATACAACAATAAAAGGCATTTCGACAAAAGTCAATTTTGAGATCATCGATCCTAAGGAAGGATCCAACTCTTTTCTAGACTTGGTAGGACTCCCATGGGGAATAAAAATGAAAGCATCTATCTCATTGGAAAAAGAAAGGATAAAACTAAAAGGGAATGGACAGAAAATTATTTTCCCCATTCACCCTTCAAAAGGAGAACCCTGGACTGACCCTATTGATGAAGAAGTTGATGTTCGATGACTCTACCAGATTCAAAATAATAAAGATTATACTGAACCTAATATCTATGGAGAACTTCATCTAGGGAACCAGGACTCGGTTGGGTATAACTCAGATGTAGAATTATATGATCAGGAAGTTGAAAACTATGAAACAAAATCAAGGGATTGCTAGACCATTCAAGTTTCCCAGAAGAAACCAACTCGACAATGATTTTCTATATCGACTATTCCAAAAATATTTGAGAAGAAAAAAAGGGAATATCCCTCTTTAGCACCAACAAAAATAGATAATAAACAGAGTCTTCGGTATAAAGAGAGAGAATCACTAGTTCTCCATGTAGAACAAGTCTCTAAGAACCTAGTGAACATGGTTGACTTCGAATCCTGGTAGAAACATTTACAGGACAAGATGCTCGATGGTGGGACACCCATAAGTTGAGACTTTAAACATGGACAACAAATTCAAATTTATTCATAGAAATATTTAGAGCAAGGAAGCTAATCAAATAGGCACAAATACCTATCTTCAACAAAGGGAAAGACCCAGAAAATCATATAAGAATATGTGAACAAGAATGGAGAAGACTTCATTACAAAGATGAGCGTACATGCCCACACCTGTTTCCCTCGACATTAGATGACCTACCTAACAAGTGGTACAAAATGGAGGAAGCACGAGGCGAAACATTCCTATGGAAGGAAATTAGAGAAAATTTTATTAAGGACTTTAGATTTATACTGGAAGATAGAAGATTAGTCGAAGCTACAAAACAAATAAAAATATTTATACAACTGACTAATAACAAATTGACACAAAATAAAATACAACCAAACGCAACATGCCATAAAATTCGATCTAAAAAAATACCTCAGTCAACAAGACTTCAATTGGAAAATGATCATACAGATGGGAAAAGTTTTCAGTGGAAATATGATCACATGGAGACGATCAAACCAGCCACAACGATACTCAAAGTAGAAACAACCGACAAAGTTGATACCGACCGAATGACAGCAGCAGACTTTCCAGCAACATTTTCACAGTTCAAAAAAGGTAGTTGATACATTAATGAAAGTAAAGCACCAGAATGGATGGATGCAAAAGTAAAAACTAAAGAAATCAACATTTCTAATGATAATAGATCGAAAATGGTAAAAGTTGGTGATTATTGGAGCGAAGAACAAAATATAGAGATCATCGACTTATTAAAATAATTTCAAGATGTATTTGTGCGAGATTACAAAGACTTAAAAGGATTAGTATCCTAAATGGGTGAGACGAAGATAGACATCAAACCCGATGCCCAACCTGTCAAGAAAAGACCTTACAAGTTGGCTCACAAATTTAAAGAAATAGTAAAAAAGGAGATCGACAATATGTTGACAGCCGAAATTATTTACCCCATCGACCAGTTGGAATGGGAAAGCCTAATGGTTGTCCAACCGAAAAAGCATGACCTGACAAAACTATGAATCTGTGTCGACTTCTGAGAGTTAAACAAGGTTACCCTAACAGATCCATTTCCAACTCAATACCTCGATGAGATATTAAATGAAGTCGCAAGACATGAGTGCTACTTATTTACATATGGATTCTCAGGATATAATCAGGTACCAATAGCCAAGGAAGATCTAAAAAAGACAACTTTCGTATGTGAATTTGGCTCATTTTCTTACAGAGTAACGCCATTCGGTCTCAATAATGCACCTGCAGTGTTTTCAAGAATAGTTGTCAAGACATTTCAAGAATACATTTATAAAAAAATGGCAGTATACTTCGACAATTGGATGATCTATTCCATGCTAAAAGACCATTGTAAGTGGTTAAGGATTATTTTGGAATGACGTCGATAGATTCAATTATCTCTCAATATAAAAAATTCATATTCTTAACCCCTATAGGAATCCTACTAGGGAAAATTGTATGCAAAGAAGGTATCAAGGTTGACTTTGCTAAAATAAAAATTATCCTCGACTTAAAACCACCGGTTAATCCAAAATAGGTTAGAGTACTATTGGGTCATAAAGGGTATTACAGAAAATTCATCCGATACTATTCAGATATGACTTACCCATTGGAAGAATTGTTAAGAGAATATCAAGAGTTTTACTGGATAGAAGAATGTGATATATCTTTAGACACATTAGAAAGAAAACTAGTCTAAGCACCCATTCTCATATTTCCAAACTGGTTAATCAAATTCCATGTGCATATTGATGCTTTAGGCCTAGCGATAGGTGCAATTCTAACACAACCTGGGGAGGACAGAATGGAATACCCAATCATATACAGCAACAGAATATTAAACAAGGCAGAACACAATTACTCAATGATGGAAATGGAGGCATTAGGCATGGTATTTGCACTTCAAAATTATCGACACTACCTACTAACTAACCCCTTCATATTCTATACCGATCACCAATCACTAAAATACCTCGTCAACAAACCTTTACACCATGGTAGAATCTATCGTTGGCTATTACTATTCCAAGAATTTGAATTTGAAGTAGTAGTTTGACCGAGACGATTGAATGTTGGACTCAACCACTTTTCAAGAATCGACATAGGGGAGGAACCGATAGGATTCTAATATGACCTTCCAGACACACACTTATTTCGAATAGAAGTTGTTCCTGCAGAATTAGAAGAAATAGCACAATTCTTGGAGAATGGTCAAGCATCAGATGGAATGAGCACGAAAAAAAATCAAATTTTAGCCATGAAAGTTGCACCATACACTCTCATTAATGGATTCTTATATAAAATGGGCTTCGAGGAAGTACTCCTTTGATGTGTATTATAATATGAACGAGAAAACATTATGAATGAAGCACACTATGGACCAGCAGGAGGACACTTTCAGTGGGAAACAACTGCCAAGAAAATCCAACAGTTATGGCTATGGTGATCGACACTTTACAAAGGCTGTAAACAGTTTGTCCCAATGTGATCGTTGCCAACGTCTAGGTCGACTGTTACCTAGTACAAAGATTCCTTTGATATCAGTAAACCCAATTTTAACATTCAAAATTTGGGCCATTGACTTCATGGGACCATTCCCAGTGCCAGCAAAAAGAACAAGTGCAAGATATATCATAACAACAGTAGAATATGTAACTAAATGGGAAGAAGCAAAACCTATCGAAACCTGTTCTAGCGAGGTAGCTGCTAAATTCATATACGAAAATACCATTATGAGATTTGGATTCCCCCTAACCTTAATCAATGACCAAAGGTCACACTTCATCAATAAAACAATCACAACACTAACATAAATGTTCAATATTGACCACCGATGAAGCACAACCTATCACCCTTAGTCGATCAGGGCAATAGAGGCATTCAACAAAAAATTGACAAGGGGTCTAACAAAAATATGCAATACTGACAAAGACGACTGGGATGAGAAAATACCTGCAATATTATGGGCGTACAAAACAACATATAAATGTCCGACCGACAAAACACCCTTTCAACTAGTCTACGGCCAAGAAGCAGTCGTTCCTTTACATTTCCAACAATATCCACCAGTGATAGCCGGCATCCTGCATATCAATGTAGAAGACACAAGAAAGGACCGACTAATGCAGTTATCCAAACTAGAAGAACACCGACTACTTGCTATACAACACCAAGAAATTCAGAAGCAACAACAGAAGGCTTGGCACAATCGAAACATCAAAAATAAGAATTTGTCGGTCGAAGACCTTGCATTACTATACAATAGTCGGGTGAAAGGAAAACCAAAGAAACTCCATACCGAATGGATGGGACCTTACATTGTCGAAGAAATCAATGCCAATGGATCAGTTCGACTAGGAACATTACAGGGCACAATATTTCAGAAACTGGTAAACGGTGCCCGACTAAAACGGTACCAAAACTAAATAAATAAATAAAAATCAAAATAAAAGCGATTTTATAACTGCTTACAAAAACTACAAAAACTAGAAAAATACAAAACCTAAATTCCAAAAAGAATAAAGGAAAACCAAAAAGAACTTCGACAGGCGTAGTAGACTACCATTTGACAATAATTGACGTTTCCACCATTGACATACCGTAGATCGACCATACCTTCATCATCAACAAGAGGATCAAACGTCAAATCAACCCATCATGACTACAGTCAGAAGGAGTGCCGAAACCATAGCGTATTAAATCATCCTTCATTAGAGTGTCATTTACCATAAAATCCACCATTAATAGAACTATCGAAAAGATCGCCATCCACCCCACCTATAAATACTACACCAATTGAAGACCACATACAGTTTCATCAAGATCTAGAGCAACAGAATTACCAGACCCCCATGAGCGAATCAACTAAGAAGAAAGCAGAACTGAAAACTGACAAAATTGCCCCAAAATAAACCAGAGCCATGAAATCCAAACTAAAAGAGTTGGAATCCGTCGTTAGACCACTAATGAAATGCTTACGAAACATTCAAAACACGAAAGTGCGAGAAGTTTCATGGGCGCGACATTGGGAATAAATCAAAGAATGGGATTTGTGGGGTAAGGCAAGGATGACAGAGGAAGCAGAGAAGGTAAACCATAGCACCATTATGAACTTTCTGAATGCACCTCTCATGGAAAGTTTTGGAGGAACGAAGGAAACTATTGTAAAATTAATAATCATCCGGTACCACAATGGGAAGTTCTACTTCGACACACTGGTGGAAATATCACCTGAAACCATTTACAAACTCACTGGGCTATCCAACAAAGGAAACTTTGTTCCTGTAGGAATCAAGGAAGGATTATTCAAAAGACTAACAGGAACACCAACAGGGAAAAACTCAAAAGGGTTAATAATCAGGAAATTCCAAGCCACCACATCCAAAATAGTGGCAAAAATCATATCTACAGTCCTGATTGTCATAGGACGCGACTGTGATTTGAAGCTCGACATGCTGGAAGCTGTCGACTGCATAGAAATCACAGAAAATATATACTGTTGGGATCAATACATGGCCAACATGCTCAAATCCATTTGCGAGAAGTGCCAGGAATTAGGTGCAATAATCAGATTTCCATCACTCTTAATATGGATAGCTATGTACCACCTATGTCTAGTCAGGCATAAAGAATTCTTTGAGCCATCCAGGTTTCATATGTGGCGTTTCAAGCCTTTTTCAATGGCTAGAACCCAAATAGAACAAGAATAAAGAAAAGTGTTCCTGGAACACTGGTTTCAAAATATGAAAGTCTGAACATCCAGATGGAGGGTGCCTCAAAACATCCAAAGATGTCTGCCTCCTACAGCACATATCCAACTAGAGCTCGACCACACAATAGTATGGCACAAGCAAGGGTTGATAGCAAAGGCAAATCCACTCGACTACTACCCAACAGTCGAGGAGGTATTCACAAAGCTGGCCAGGCAGTCCAAAACCGACATCACCATATCGAAGGAAACAAAAGCAAGTGATATACTCATCATAGAACCGTTGAACGACTAGGATAAGGAGGAGGATTATGAAGTCAACCTTCATGTTAGTACTTTCACTTTAGAAGACAGTCTGACAGAAGAGCAAAACCCCCTCGAAATTGAAAATGTATCGACTAAACAACAGGTTATCACACCGACAGAACAAAGCATTATAGTCCTGAATCAACAACAAAAGAGAGGAGAAGAATAGGTAGAGGAAGAAACTCAATCAGACAACCTAGAATATGCCATGACAAAGGAAAATTTGAAGAAAATAGCTAAGGAAATATCAACATTAATAAAAAAGAAAGGAGCTCAAGCAAAAGGGAAAGGGAAGTGAAAACTCATCTTACCAGAGTAGTCAGAAGATGAAGAAGAACTACTTGCTACTGTTGCCGACATCCTGGAGGATGCTGCAATAAACAAGGTATTTGTCGAGACCCAATTCAAGAAGTTTGTCAAATTAGGAGCAAATCAAGGCAGGCTTAGAAAGGTAAGAAATTCTACCCCACCTGAAACAAATCCCATTGACCTAAATCCAGACTCACCAAGACCTTCTCTGACTAGAATAACACCAGATGCAACCATGGCCATATCACCAATCTACAACGAAATCATCCATGGAACCCTTAAGGAAAAAAATGATGAAGATGTTGAACTTCAACGATTTATCAACAATATTCCAAATCTATTCCTTAAATCCCAGCAGATCACCACCACCCATAAACTTGTCGAGTCAAGCTCTACCCGACAAAGTATCACTCCACGAACCGACCAGGTCTCATCACCACCATCAGTCATAGGACTTATCAAATCATCATACATTCGCAACCCCGACCCGACATCCACCATATTTGCATCCCACATTTCATCATTTACACCAACCTTCCCGAAAAACCTTCCGGTCAATGAGGCAGATAGGGGATTACTTTCACTAGAAGATACTAATCAAGTAGCACTAGATGTAGAAATCGACAACCTCATGGAATATGAAGGAATCGACAACCCTGTCGACCTACAACCGAAAGTCGAAAACCCCATGCTGACAAGTCATCTTCCGACCACCCCTCTAACTATAGACCATTCACCGTCACCACCACCACTGTCTCCTCATATTCCAGAACCACCATCTTCACCACCATTGGAAGCACAAAACCCCATTCAGGAAACCCAACAAGCTAATCCTATCGCAGCAGAAGTTCAGTCGACTAAGAATCGACCTATTGAAGAGAAACAAACACCACATCATCCAACATCAGTACCAATAGAATCAGAAGTGGTCCATAAGTATAAACATAAGAGCAAAAGAAAAGAGAAAAAGAAAAAAGAGCACCACCATCCACAACAGAAACTGACCGTGATCCACCTTGAACAATTAGGATCGACTTTTGCAGTCGAAACACCAAAGCTAAGAGATGGAGAGTTGGACCGACTCTTTGGAGCACTCACCAAAGAAGCATCAGTAAAAAACCAAACATAGAAGAATGAATTGAAAAAATGAAGACATAACAAGTTGAATTCCTGACTAAATGTAGGACTTTAACATAGACAGTCATACTAGGACCAGAAGAGACCAGCACGTACAAACCATTGGAGAAAGCATACCAACTATTTGACAGCGTCGTGTCGACCCTTCAAGCACAACTACAAACCAAGAAACAAGAGCAAAAAGAAGAAACATCTGCGTTATTAAGACAACAGTACACAACATTTTCAGAAGCACATAAGGTACTGCAAGAACATCTGGAGGAGTCAACTATTACAGAAGAAGTACTGCGCAGCTGGTACATCCATTATGGCCAATTATTTCAATAGGATTGAGAAACTTGTGAACATATCAAGACACTATAGAATTAACAGGGTCTTGACGAAGCAATGAAGAGCACAATACAAGACCAGATTGGATTGGAAACAACGAAACTAGAGAAGCTAGAGAGACAATCTCATCAATGGGTAAACTAGGCTCTTTTCAGCATCGACAAACTAGACACAATTTGTCCACAAATGAAAATATTGAAGGACACAGCACATGACTCAAAACCCAATTTTTGGGGCCCGACATGAACATTATTATAGAACTCTCAATTCAGGAGAAAATGGCAACTCTATCTAGCCTTACCACCTTGACCATGGACATCCAGAGAGCTCTCCGCAGTTGGGCAGATTTTCAACACCAACTGGCCATTTCGGTAGAATCCATAGTCGAAGTATGTGTACAAAGGAAACCATCTATTAGAATGCACATCCCATGAATGTAGAACAATGAAAAGGAAGCTACTTTGGGAAGATTTTTGTACCTCCCTTGTTTTTTCAGGTTGAAGAAAGATTTTGTTCCTAGGGGAGATGTTGGAGGAGCTAGTCAGTGAGCCGACTAGTAGAGTTAACCGACTAATCGGAGATTAGGTTAGTCTCCAAAGGTCGTGTTGGTTGACCGAACCGACAAGTAGTTACTCATAACCTTTTTGTAATCATATATAATAGGCTGTCGAGCCAGTTAAGAACTTGGTTCAGTTTTGCATATGTATGGACCCTCATGTGATTCTATAATATAATTTGTTATTCTACTATCTGTTGTTATCTCTTGTCTCTGTATGTTTATATGATTCTATATGTGTATTATTGGTAAACTTATGTGATCTGTGAGATTACAACAGTCATTATTTATATATTTTCTTCTAGCTGTGCCGACTTGTATATTTTCTATTTCCATGCTTTTCAGGGCTTTCTAGAACTTTCAGGGTATTTCCTTTCTATAACTTTCGAGGGGCTTTGTTCTTAATTGATGGAGTCGACTTTGTCATGATGAGACCTTCGATGCTAGAAACACTAACAACATGATCACGCCATGAGGCAGGAGAAGGGACAGACCTATAGTGGGGGTAAGAATGTGTTTCTAAATATAAATTTACATACATGATTCTTTTCTACAAATAAATCATTTATTTATTTGTTAAATATTTGATTTTCCATATATTATATGTACTAATAATACTAATAATAAATTATTCTTATCTTTCACATGAATAAAATCAATGCGAAATAAGAAACAACCTAAGAGATTGAATTACAAATGTCTACATGTTTGATCAATTACACGAGAGATCTTTGTTCTCCACCTAGTCAAATTAGGTTACAAGGAAACCTTATCTACATGTTTGATCACGTTAACACAAAAAATTGTCCACATAGCTCTCTGTGGTCCACACCATAATTATACATCATAATCCCATCATTGTTTCCTCCATTTTGACCTTCACAATTAAATTCCACCCAAATTGGTCCAAAAAATAATTATTCATTCCCTCATAAATATAGGGAATATGGCCATTTATTGCAACATAACCCCATTCTCTCAAAAAAGGACCAAAAAACCCTAAAATGAGAACTAGTCATAAACCATGGACAAATACCATGCACTATAAAAAACTATGGACCAATACCATGGGAAACAAAATATTGGATCATCCTATATATACAGTGTGAAGGTCTCTCCATAATAACGTTGATCCATAAATGAAAAAAAAATAAAAAACCAAAATATAAAAGTTGTTAGACCACATCCTTTAATGCCAATTACATATAATGCCCATTATGCAGTAAAAGGCTAATCATCATTCCTGAATTGCCAATGTATACATAGCCATTATCAAAAACCTTTAATGCTAACTAAACCCTTAATTAAACCAGCATCAATGTTGATCACAATCTAATCATATTTTATTATTACACTAAAGATTATGTTAACACGTGGTAACAACGTGGTCATTTTTATATTTTATATTTTAATTATTTTTTAAATATTTGTTATTTTATGAAAATAAATGTGAGGAGATTGCAAATTATGCCCTTGATCCAATCAAAATTTATGTCCTATCATCATCGTGGTGAGGCGTCCTTAGCTTCGATGAAGCCATCATGATACTCAAGGTGGGGTTCCCCTCTAATTAGATTAAGCCCAAATTCACCTTTTTGTCTCTCTTTATCATGTTCCTTTCTACTTGCAAAGATCAAAATATTTGGAAGGACTTTATCATTATTATGATTCTTATCCTTTGTGGTTATTGCTTATTTGGAAGGACTTCATCATTACTATGATGATTATCCTTTGTGGTTATTGCTCATTTATTGTATTACTATTTTTGAACAACTTTAAAATAATATTTGTTCATGCAAATGACAAATACATTTTATGTTTTTATAGTGTTTTTCTCATATGCTTTTATAATTTAGGATGATCAAAGTTTATTTATCACATATATATATATATATATTATGTTAAAAAAAATCATATTTTTTTTATAAAAATAGTTATGAAATGATGTTAAAAAAACACGTAAAAAAATAATTAAGACTATTTGAAACATTATATATGTTATTTATGATCTTTATTCACAGAAAAAAGATAGCGTTTATATATCTAATTGTTATATGGTCTCATAAATTAATCAATAAAATAAAATTCTGAACAATATGACACTACAAGTTTCCCAAAAAAAAAACTTAAAATCTTTATGAAGTTTGATATACTCCATTTAAGGTATTATATTAAAATGAACATACCCTGAGAAATCATGATCATAAAACTAGCTGGGTAGGGATCGCATCAGCATCAGATTAGCTGGGTAGGGACATAGGGTACAAAAGTAATGGTAAGGTTAAGGAAATCTTAAAAGCTATATTAAAATGAACATAAGCCTCTCACCAAAAAAATAAAAGAAATATAGATTTTTTTTATCAAAGCAAAGTTAGAAGAAAACACTCAAAAATCTCCTCATCCTTTGATTTCTCTACCTACTACACACTTGTCCAAGGTTGAAGACCCTCTTTAGAGAGGGCATGCACTTCTATTTCATTATATCATTTGTAAATGGTAGGCTTATGGTTCTCCATCCCTTAAACACAGATCATCAATGCAAAAAATATATTATAGTGTCTCCGCATTTCACAAACAAGTTGATACATGCTTCTTAATATGAAGTCATTACCCAAGATAAATGGATTTCCATTTCTAGTTTGGTTTCAATTCTTGGTTAAATGGTTTTACTTGCTTATAATGTCGAGAGCATTTTCCATTAGAGATTCAATTGGTCTCAACTCAGTCTCTACAATTTGTTATGCCATTAATAAAACTTTCTCTACATATTTATATTCAACCCCAACACTTCCAAGAGGCTAATAATTAATAAGCATGAATGGATTTGTTGTAGAATGCCAAGCTCAATGCCAAATGGACACCAACCAACAATATCATCAGTGTATTACAATTGTTAAGCTCAACCATATCATTCTTACCCTTCAAACAAATTCAAGGCTAGATACTTCTATATTTATATTACTATATATATTGATGGCTATCGGTGTAGGTCAATGCAAACGACTTGAACTAAGTGTATCATGTAGTTGGGCCTTATTTACAATATCTTAGCATCATAGGGTAGTGTTGTAGGAAGTGGTTTACTCAACACCCAAGATGATGTTGCAAACCAACGAATAGGGAAACATGTTTTAGTATTGTTACACAACATTCCCCAAGAACCATAATGATTTGATGGTTGTAGGAATATGTGTTACGAAGAAAAATTCCTATGGCTTGGGGTACCACAACAGACAGAGTAACCGCATAAATCAATCTTTTCCCATATGCAAGAGAAACCAAACATCTAACACTAAAATATTTCGAAACATACCTTATTTCGGATGGTTGATGTAGATCCCCGTTGAGCTTTTCCACTCTCGCTTGTATTAGCAATTTGCTCTCTCAATATTCAGCAAACAGGACAAGCATGCTATATAATGGTGTTAGACCTACTCTAGCATATATAATCAATAACATATAAGCATTTAAAAGCATCCATGGATTCATTACTCATTTAAATACACATTATTGGACAGGAAAAGATATTTCTATTCATATAAATCAGAGATTACAATAGTGACAACCTCTATCGACACGTCTGCGAAGCGGAGAAACTGAGTCCTCCACCTGGGCCTCCACCACTTCAATCCTCCATCTCTCGATAGCAAGCTCACAAGCAAAGGCAAGCTTGGGAAGAACACAAAGTGCTCCAAGGAACAAAGGGATGCAGACTCAAGTATAAGCTCCGGCAACAATGGACTATAGTTTTCTTACTCTTCAATTCCTCCCCCTTCAATGTATCCAAAAGGTTCCTTATATAGTGCTTCAATGGGGTAATGGATGGTCAAATCTAAGCGATCTCAAGGAATATGGAAGGCCAAGAGACAAGTGACTCGGATCCACATCAAGGAAAACTCCAAAGCTATTTGGCCTTTTGCACACATTCTGATGTACGTGGGTTTGAGGGTCATATCCGCGTATATACGCGAGAATAGGTTTAAAAGTCGCATATAGCAAATAATGCATGTTTTTAGGGATGATCTTGGAAACATCAAAGGTACAAAAATGGTCCATGGGGTACAAAGAGTCTGCAGAGGGACAGGGAAGGCCATAAAGGTGTGATCCACCATGTGTGGTAAAATCAGCTGTAACAGATGCCCCCTAATGTGTGAGGTCAGAGGGGTGATACAATGGCCGAAATACATTACAAGTCCATCCCAGAAGTGGAGTGATGAAGAACGAAGTGGAAGAACCAGCCATCCAACAGTATAATACAATAATCAAACTCTGCACATAATTGCAAGTACATATAGTAGTCCCGGATACATAAGAGTACAATGGCCATGAATAGGCATGATACAAAATATGACATGTGTGGTCATCGCCACGTACAATATAGATAGATTAGAATCTCCATGATGAAGATATACAAAGGATCATGATCTCCATGAAAGCTGAAGATATATAATGGATCAAGATCTCCATAATGGCTGAAGATATCTGACATACACTGGAATCAAGTCACGAGAGCTGAAATCTCATGAACACTGGCATGATTAAGGAGGTAGCATATCTGAAATGCCACCAATATGGAAGGTCTTCTACACAATCCGCTACGAGTACATGTCCTACTATGTGAATAAAGGTGTTGAGGTCGAACATAGTAGTCCATCGTTTGATTACCGGTCATTGATGTATACCATTAACAAACGCGAGATCACCCACCGATAATGAAAATGGGAATCAAGGTACTAGAGTGAAAACTAACAAGTGTGAATAAATGTGTTGAGGTCGAACACTTGAGAGAATCCAACGATCAGGGGAAATTGATGTATTCCCAAAACTGTCGATGGCAAGAGAACCTGCCACTAATGACTGCGAGTCTCAAGGCACTCAAAATGACTCTAGATTCCTAATCCATAATAAATGATCTAAAGTCGATGGGATGAAATCCACTAGAAGGAGGGAATTAAGGAATCCCCCATCATCCAACACGAGGTACTCAGCAAAGTTGTATAATGTGGAAGGACTTGATCATAATGTGCACGAACCAGTAACAGTACCGGGAATGGTCGACATGCAAAGTCAAGAGAACTGAGGAATGGCCAACTCAGGTTTCAACTTCCTTCGAACAAGAGGATAAAGGCAAATGGTGACTGAATGTAGGCCACATAGACTCAATATACAAAACCGGGACATCTTTGCGACACAGGAGGCATCGACAGAGGCTCCATAGGGACTGGAAGCCTAACCAGTTGGTGGAGATAAACTCAAAGAAATGAGTACAACTCCTAAAGTCAAACTATTAACCCAACCAACGGATGTGATATACACTGCTCTGTTCGAAGGCAACACGACTCGACTCCTGCTAAAGATAACATATTTTCCTATCCAGCTTTTTGGTTTTTGATTTTTTTTTTACTTTTTCAAATATTTTGAAAAGCTTGAAAAAGAATCAAAGTACTTTATAGTTACAGACTAGGAGGAGACGAGTGTTAAGGGACAAACAAACTAGTTCCAAGCAGCAAAACATACATATGCTCAATGCAAGGACGCATGTGTAGGATAATGACACTCGAAGGAAAGTCCCCTCCCGATAAAAAATGGGGAATCAAGCTACAAAGGATATGTAAAATGGATCTGCGTGGCTAGACATGAGACAAACTCGGGCTATATCGTTGATAATCAAAGTTAGGGAAGCCAGCATAAGGCTCAATAATGCAAGCAAAACTCATGATAATGCAATTACAACTTGACATAAGGGAGTCCTGGGGAAAAAGGCCAGCAAAAAGATCAAGAGGAGTATGAAGCTCTTTCGCAAAGTCATGGCGATACTGTACAAAGGACTCCCGCACCCTAAGGGAAAAATGTCGGCATGGGAACCAAATGCAAAATGGGAACTAACTAGGGCACCCATCTATGGTCAAGATCTACCATTCACATCATGTCACTTCTAAAAACAACAAGAAAGTTCCGTGACAAGATAGAATGGGTTCGTACCTAAGGTTATAATGAAACGGCCATAAGGTCATTCAAAGTGCAAATGGATGTGAAATCTAACCTATATGCCATTTTAGACATAATACCTGAAATCGACATGAACGGGTCAAAACCACGGTCAAAACGATGCTCAAAATGGATTCCTATATCATCAAATTAGTCCAAAATGGTCCAAAATGGTCAGAAACGGTCCAAAACTATAGAAAGTGGGTAAAAAATTTCAAAAATTTCAATTTTTTTTTAAATAGTAAAAAATTCAAAAATTCCATATCATTTGAAATTTTTACCCATTTGAGCTCAAAACTTCCAACGCGAATTCTGGGAGCTTCGTCTGGTGAAATTCAACACCGTTTGTTCCAGGTAACTTCTCATGTCCTCCTCTCCCTATTTCATGCAATTTTTTTGAATTTCCATGGTCAAATTTATTTTTTAGGCCAATCTAAAATAGTCGTTTCGTCCCATGTGGATATTGGGGTTTTTTCTGCATATAGGGCTGGCCATACGTGGAAAAACCTCCCAAAACCACGTACATATGCAGCTATTTTGTAAACAGTCACGTATGTGGCCACGCACAAGGATTTTTAAGGTATATAATGACCAAAAATCATTTTTTATGTGCAAGATGGTTCTAGAATGGAGGGAGAGGGAACATGGAGATGTAGAAGAGGCTATTCGAGGTGACTTAATGGCTCAACAAGCTCTACGCGCATGCGGTCTATATAAGTTTTGGTGTCTTGGCAGCCTGAGGGCCAAACCAAGACTCCTGCAGTTGCTAGTAGATTACTGGGATCCAGACTCAGATTCTTTTCATATCGACAGGATGTCTCTCACTATAGAGGTAGAGGACATATATTTTATTACTGGATTATCCCGACAGGGAGAGGTGGTGAACCTATGCTCTTGCGGGCTTGGAGGTGGCCTTACCATTGATGAGTACATTGCAGTATACTATTTTTCGGACACATAAAAGGTTGCGAGTCAAATCCCGACAAAATCCATCCAGGTACTAGGACTGAAGGCCATACTATTGGCACTCAGCAGGATATTTGGTCTAGCATCACTCCACCAGGCCTCGCGGTCATTGGAGCACTGTGTTGTTGAGTAACATGAAGCAGTAGCTTAGTGACTGCAAGATGGGTAGGGTGAGAAACTTCAGTTTCGGCAACATACTGAGCATGTTCTTCTTTGAGTGTGTCCCAGGGATAAGCCGTATAGTGGAAATTCCTCCACACGGAAGTTCGAGATCCGGCCCAACGACGTTGGGCAAATGCTATGTGTAGACTAGGCGGAGGTAGGGTGGCTAACCCCTACCCAACAGACTTATTTCCATGGTGGTGGCGGCAGATTATTGCCATTGATGATTATCCCTATGTGGGAATAGATTTTTGGGGAGATCAGGACATGCCTCTACCACCAGGATTGGTATATGGTGACATAGGTAACAAATCCCAAACCCTCTTTTTAAGTTTTTTGAATTATTATTTTTTTGTGTTTTTTGATATATTGACTCAAAAGACATGTTTTGGTGTGATGACACATAGTGACAATCTGTCATGTGTATGTAGATGTTGGACCACGATGACCAGAAGGTTTCCCTCATCGTAGACGGAGGGGAAGAGGAGACAACATCATGGGTGTGGATGCGAAGCAGATGCTCCAAAGCATCCACACAAACTTTGTACGCTTGACACACAGGGTACCCATGGCGCAAGTCGAGGACTTGCCTGAGGCCATGCAGAGCCAGGTGGTTGGTGTACCACTGCCATGGGTTCGATTGTTTCGACAACTAGTTAGAGCTGTGGTGTGCTACCATGATCAGAACCCGCCTCCTCCTCCACAGGCTTAGAGACCTAAGAGTATTTCATTTTTGTACTAACGTGTATTATATTTTGGTGGCTCAGAAGCCCCAATTTTGTATTATGACACTTATGTATTATGACGCCACATTTTGGATGTTTAATGAAAAACTTTTATGATGATCGATTTTATTTATTTACATGTGTGTAAAAATCTATGTTTGTGATATGCTTATGGTCTATGAAACAAATGCCAATCTAACACGTAGTTAGCATATGAGTCAGCAACTTGATTAAAAATTCTTGAAACATGTATGTATGTTATGTTCTCAAATTGTCGTTCTAGCAATCTCACACGTAAGAATATTCATAATAATGTCGAATCCCTAATACAATATAAGCCATTAAGATGTGAAACCACTAACTATGAATCAAGACGTACCTCAAGAGAGAGAACACCATGTGAAATGGCATCCCGCAATAACTCGATCACAACACTATATTCAGCAACATTGTTCAAAGAAGGACATAAACATACGCCTCCTGAAGACAATACCTGACCCGTAGGACTATAAATCACCCAAGCAGCAGAAGCTAAGTTTTGAGTGTGGCGACTAGCACCATCAACAAATCCTATGTAAGCGGAAGACTCCATTGACATATGCCATAAGAAACGAAAGCTAATCAACAAACCTGATCATCATAAGAAAACCTAACTATGCAAACAACTGTACAATAATATACAATAATCAGCCCTGGCTGAAGATCATGCATAGTATTTTTTAAGATAGAGCCAATTTCTAGGCTCCACCAAGGCTATCCCTTCATAATCTACCAGATCATAGGCACCCTTCTATAACACATGTTCGACTACGTAAGGACCATGCCACATGGGATTAAACTTCCCTGCCCCCAAGGGTTCTTTAGCTTGATCCCATAAAAGGACCAAATCACCTTCACTAAACCTCCTCGGATGGACAGATTTATCATATTGGACCTGAACGCAACACTTATTTACTTCTAGAGCCACTAAGGCATCCCAACGTTGCTCATCAAGCTGCTCTAAGTGGACCAAACGTTCCTCCAATGTGGAAGTGTCTGGTAAAATCTCTATAGCTAGCTTCAACGAAGGTATTTTGCATTCAACCAGCAAGATAGACTCCACCCCATGTACAAGCTGATATGGAGAGAAACCGGTGGCAGTCTTAACCACGGTTCTATAGGCCCACAAAGCAGGATATAACATGATATGCCAATTCGTCTTGATTTGTGCGATGGTTTGTAGGAGAATGGACTTAAGTGACTTATTCACTGCTTCAACCTATCCATTCTCTTGAGGGTAATCAGAAGAGGAGTGCTCCTGCTTATACCCTAACTTCAAAGCCAACTCTTCCATCATTCTATTCTGAAAGTGCCTACCATGGTCAGTGACAAGCTCTTTCGAAATGCCAAACCGAGTAATAATTTGGTTGAATACAAAATGCGCGATTGTCTCACCATTAGATTTAATCGTGGGCATATCCTCAACCCATTTCATGAAATAATCAACAACCACTATAATTTGATGATGCCCTCCATCCAAAGCTGGGTTGCAATCCATGAAGTCAAGCCCCCACTTGGTGAAGGGACCGACGGTAATAATCAGATGTAATGGGGTAGGATGCGAGCACATATTACGTGCAAACACCTAGCAAGGGTGACACTTATTGACCGCATTGACACAATCTTTGAAGATCGATGGCCAAAAATATCCCACTCTCAAGATTTTTTGGGCTGTAGAAATCCCAGATAAATGACCACCGCACGCCCCTCAGTGGTAATCATTCAACACAACCTCAGCCTCATCATGGGTTAAACAACGACGTAAAATGGAATCTACCCTACTGTGACACAACGTGTTATCCACTATAAGGTAGTTCTTAGATGCATGACGTGATCGTTGTCTCTCATCCTGTGAAAGGTGAGTAGGGACCTTCAACGTTTGCAAATATATAATGATATCCCCATACCATGGGTCCAAAGTTGAGATAAGGAACATATGCTCATCGACAAATGTATCCTCATAAACCTCCTCCTCCTCCACACTCGGAAAATACGAAATGAGCTCCACAAAGATCAACGATTTCTTCGATTTCGCCAAAACGAATTTGAGATCGAACTCTTGCAAAATAACAATCCACTTATTATACTTTCCCCTGATCATCCTTCTAGTGAGGACGAACTGAAATGGATTGACATGAGCTACCACCAAGGTCTAGCGAAGGAGAATGTAATGTCTCAATCTCTGAACCGCATGAATGGTGGCCAAGGAAAGTTTCTCCACATGAGAATAATGGATTTCCACATCAATAAGGTTCTGGCTCAAATAATATATGACATGCTCATGGAGCTCCTCATATTCCTGAACCAAAACCATACCAACCGTCTCCATGGATGTGGCCACATAAATAAAAAAATCACGACTATAGTTAGGTGGACTAAGCATGGGGGCCGATGCTAAGGTTCACTTAAGAGCATCAAAGGACTCTTGGGCTCGCTCATCCCAGCAAAAAGTAGTGTCCTTCTTTAAAAGACGCATAAATCCTTTAGTCAAATTGGCCAAATTAACCACAAATCTTCGCAAGAAATTTTCCATGCCTTGCAAACACTGAAGATGTCTAATATTATGCGGGGGAGACAATTGAAGTATTTCCTCAACCTTTAAGGGATCAACTCTTATACCCTCCTTGAATACAATGAACCCTAACAAGTGACCAACGGTTACGCAAAATATGCACTTATGAGGATTTAACCTAACCTGGTAATGGTGGCATATTTCGAATACTAATCTCAAATGGTATAGATGGCACACTCTCAGACGAGAATGAGCAGCAAGATCATTCAAATACACTTCGATAATTTTTTTGAGATCATGAAAAATTAAGGTCATAGCCCATTGAAATGTGGCTCCGACGTTTTTAAGACTGAAAGGCATCTTCCAATATGCAAACGTACCCCAAGGACAAATAAATGCAGTTTTATGTTCATCCTCGGGTTTGATATGGATATGATTATATCCGGAAAAACCGTCCATGAAGGAGAATACCTCGCTTCCCGCACACTCATCCAAAATATGATCAATAAATGGTGTGGGAAAATTATCCTTAGGACAAGCACGATTTAAATCACGGAAATTAGTGCATATGCAGATCGCTCCCTGCTTCTTATCAACTAGAATGGGTTTTGAAACCCACTTCGTCAAGGGAACGGGATAGATAAAAAATGACTTTTAACAGTTTCTCTATCTCAGCCTTAATAGCGGGTGCTTTTCTAGGATTCACCACATGCAAATGTTGTCGAACGGGCTTTGCATTCAGATGGGTCTTGATTTCATGTTCGACAATACGAGGGTTGATACCTAGAATTTATTCGTATGACCAAGCAAATATGTCACGAAAATCCTGAAAATAACTTAGTATATTCCTTGATCTCATCAGGGGAACAGTCCGCCCCAATGTAGACGTTCTCAACTTTGCCAGGATCACGAGAAATATTGATAGGAATAGTAGGTGATAAATTCGCCATGTTCCCATCAACCATCTGAGCAAGAGATCTCAATGGAACCACATGACTACCAATTTTCTTGATAAGAATCTCCCTAAAGTCCTCATGCTCCAAATGGTTAAGCTCAGGAAGAAAATAGGATCTATGATGTAACTCTTCCCAAGGTGGCTCAACCCCAGACATGGCCTCAATAATGGCTTCATCTGATGGAAAAACATCATCAAGAAAATCATGTGCATGAGAGGACTCAAATTCCCATGTCGGTAGCACATATGGGTCCTCCTCCTCCATCCACGAAGAGCAAGGACTAGGCTCTACAACACAATCAAGATTCGCTTGATATGCTATCATTGCTACAGGAAACGACACATCCGTTTCGACAGGTCCACTCGAAGGACTCGGTGAAGGAAGAATCCAAGGATATTCCATGTGGGTAGTGCGAAAAGACACCAAATTCAATGAAGATGAAGCCCCACCGAAACTAGATTTGATAATAAGAACAGACACAGGACAACTAAAGGGTTCCCATAAGAGATGGATACATACCCACGCCCACACTCCCAGTTGCCGGCTGAGAATGATCAATAATCGGGATAGAAGCTCCCAATGATGCAATAACACTTGGATTATGGAATGATGTCTGATCAATCGTAACAATATTCCCCTTAAATGGAAAGCATACTACTCGAAATAGAGAAGAGGCTACGACTTGGATACTATACATCCAATTTTGGCCCAGTAAAATATTGTAGTCAACGGATGCATCAACCACCTCGACCTCGATCGTGACGGTCTTTCCTCCCAATTGGACCTTAAGAGAATGAATAATCCCGTGTGGCTAAAACGATCTACCATCAAAGGCAGTGAACATGTTAGCGAATTGAGACAACTCAGGAGAACCCAAACCCTTCCAGCATGACAAAGACATCATGAAAGTAGCAACGTCTTCGTCAATCACAGTGCATTTGACAGTCATATTAAGACACTCTACATGAATCAAAAGAGACACGTAGTAAGGCAAGCGAGGTTGTAGTCCCATGGTTTCAAATTTGATGACGGAAGAAGAGTTATCATCATTAATCCCAAGAGTAGAAAGCAAGGCTTTCCTTTGTGGCAGACAACTCTGAAGTACTTCAAGCGCGGACATCACACAAGGAGTTTAGCCCAAATCCTCGACAACGGAATAGTTCTGGGAAGCTCGAGCATTAGGATTGTTCCCCGAACGCTTTAGGACTCCCTTAGGAATGCGAGGTGCAATTTCAGGTTTATCCATAGGGTTTTTGATACGCAAAGGGCTCTTGGGTGGAGTGAGTTCTTTTCCAAGGTCCGGTTGTGACAAACCATAATCTTTCGCATGAGTCACAACCTTAGTAGCACGTACCATGTTGATGCAACCATGACCAGTATTGGCTTCTAGTGGATTTTGATCTCCACCCGACGCACAATGAGGATCATTGGTCCTCGAGTTCATATTTTGATTATGGGGTAAAGTATTGGTTAGCACAGCTGGTCCCTATGCTATGAATCTCGAGGCTTCTTCCATATGAGGGAACAAGTGAGTGACATGGTCCTCCTTACACAATTTGCAAGGAAACTTAACCTTACGTTTAGACTGCTTGTCCCCCCCAGAATTGCGGGCATTCTTGTCATTAAAATTGGCATTTTCATTCTTGTTCCCACCCTTACGATTATTTTTACCCTTTTTCTTATTCCTTCCAGGTTGCTGGTTTCCCTTCTAGGCCGATGATTTCATAGAAAGTACACTCGTTGTTTGGGTGGGTTGGGACAAAGCCGTGGCTTGTCCCGAAGCGGATTGATTAATAGACAATTGACTCACTTGTTTTACAACCGAATCTGTAGGTTTGGCACTTGTACAACCCACAATGCCATCGGGATGTGGTCCAGGCTTGAGGATCGAAACTAGAACACGGAGTGTTAGGTATGATCTCATACAAAATTTCAGATTGAGCATAGATCAAATCCAACTCCTATTCCCTAAAGATTGCTTATTCCTCATTTTGGAATTCATATGTAGAAACATCCTTCATGATGTAAGGTAACAACGATTTGAGGAACCACTCAAGTAGAAATTCCAGTGGTATGAAGGATTTAATCAACCTCTTCCGTCTATGCCACTCTTGGATATGGTCCGAGATATGTGTGGCTTTATCTTGCCGAAATGTTGACAAGAGTTCTGTACCAATGTCATAACACACGGGTAGCTGGAAGTGATTGAGGAAAGTCATAGAAAGGTCATCAAACAAAACAAATGCCCCCCTCGGTAACTCTATATACCATTTCGCTGCAGGCCCGGTGAGGGTGCGTTGAATTAACCTTAAACGATTGAGTTGTCGTGTAAGGAATTGGAAGAGCACCAAATGTGAAAAGTAGTGACATGTTCACTAGGATCTTCTCTTGCTTTGCCCTTGAATTTGGGAATGTTCGAGGGAAGCTTATTAGGGACAGCCAGCCAAGTCAGGTCATGACATACCGGATCGTTCATCAGTCTCGATAAGTCATGTAAGTTTAACATTGCGAGGAAAAGGAGCCTAGGTGGAGCCGGTCTATGCCACACTCCTTGATAATTCTGGTTCATATAAGGTTGATTACTGTAAATACCATGGCCTTGTCCATAATATCCTCCTCCCATTTGACCCGTGTAGGGCTACTTGGAAGCATTATGATGTGGTGTACCTTGACTAGGTGGCGCTACAAAGCCATAATTAGAAGAGTAAGCGGGTTGTTGATACTCGTACCCATAGGGTTGATAGTTTTGTCCATACTGCGGTCCATAAGAGTGTCCATGAGAAGCTCCATAAGGTGTCCCATGGGATGTCCCATGAGAGGATCCATAATTAGGGATATTGGGAACTCCTTACGATGGATCGTGAGATGATCCAGAAACAGGAATATGACCTCCCGAGACAACAGGAGGTACTTGACTCTAAGATACTACCATGTGAGCAGTCACAGTACGAACATGGCTAGTAGCGATATTCCAGCCCAAAGGACCACGCGAATGAGGGGGAGGAAGGGTTGTCAAAAATGCATTCGAAGGAGTAGGATTTGAGGACGAAGGGACATGAGAAGGGATGTAAGTGGTGTTCCCTATGGTCACTTGTATCGGTTCTGGTATCTGCATATGACTACTAACACTAGGTCTAGGACGGACATGTGAGGTAGCTTCCACCACCAGGATGGAAGGTGCAATGTGACTAGTGCTCCCAAATCTCTCCGCATGGAAAGGAATAGGAGTGCCCCCAAGCGTAGTGCTAGGTTCAATTTTTGGCTCGGCATGATGTGTTGGATCGTGTGCAGGGATATTAGGTATGCCATAATGAATATAACTATTGCTTGTGGGTTCATGATGAGTCTCGTCACCTGGTAACCAATACCGACAACCTGTGAATGAGGGATCATAACTAGAATGTGAAGGTATTTCTGGTGAAGGATCATATACAGGAGTGAAATCTACATCCCTAACCTTTTGAGGTGGAGAAGACATCTCAAGAATCTCATCCTCGTGATCTCCCATCGTGTCTGAATCAATGTGAGAAGTAGTCCGGCCGAACTGTCTGTTTCTCTCTCCAAAAGGAGGAGGAGATGTGGAAGGCAGAAAACCTGCTAAACGACGAGAATGGCGAAGTGCCGCACCCGAATCAACAATGACTCAAAAAATGAAAAATACTCTATCTAATTATGCAAACCCTAGGCAAACTAGCGTGCACAAAGCATACACCTATACAATGTAAAGCCAAATCACAAGAAAGCAAGGGTAGGATATGTGAGCTCTCGAATGAAGTAGGCATGTCTCACCTAGGAGAGGCTTGACACTCCCATACACAACAAGCAGAGGTTCGTAACCAATTATAGTGGCCCTCAGCTTCAACGGATATAGAGACTGTGCTGTCCGACCCCTACCTAGCTAGGACACCTGTAGAATAACCTCTGCGAAGTACCCCCTTGATAACCTAGGTAAGGAAACTAAGGTCACCTCAATATAATCAATGCTCAAGCAGACAGTCGCAGGTGGGATTGACCGTATGGGCAGGGTAGCAAAGCCCAAAACTCTCGAAAGAGCCCCTAGATATGAATACAATCCCGAAAATATCTCCGGTGCTACTCAGTTATGACCAAGGGTCATCCCAATCAATAACCGCTCAGACTGCCTTGTGCTTAACTCCCTTGTAAGAGGAGGATCCTAAGAAACACTAATTATATAAAGGAATTTCACACTCTCACCTGGACAGACACATAAATGTTTCGTTTAGTGGTCTTAGAGAATTTACTCACAATGAACTATTCCAATACCCTAAAACCTAATCTTGTTGGTGCACCCTATAAAAGAAAAGAGTGTAATTCATTTTATTATGTGTTGATTTTAATTGGATTATTACTCAAAAGGGAAAATGATCGTGCAACTAATGATGTTATGACACAACAAGAAGTAAAATGCACACCTAACAATCAATGCAAATGCACTATGTCGAATGAAAAACGGGGTATGCTACTACGTGAAGTGCAAAATTTTCCTTCAAATGAAGATGCAATCATTCCTATATGAAAATCTGACTAATACTTCTCCTAGCAAACCTAATGCAAGTACCATGCAAAATGCAAAATGCAAAAATGCATAATGATGCAAAAAGCAAATGTTTTTGTATTTTTTGAATTAAAATGAGACAATAAAGCAAAAGTATGACTCTAGAATCCCCAGACTCTACAAGGACTATCAGACAGCACCCAAGCAAATCAATAAGGTAAAAGAGACCTAATGCACTAATCTCAAAACAAAAAATAGAAAATGCAATGACAAGAACATTCTAAAAAAATTCAAACTAAAAAGCGTCTCTGGTTAGAAACAAAGATGTATACAGACTCCAGAAGCATCCAAGAAGACTCAACAATTATCCAAACCCACCCAACAACACTTAATTTTCCTCAAAAATGCAAAGCTCATGGCATATGCGACTATGTGCAGAAAACCCATGTATACACGCGGATATCCCAGTAAAAACCGCATGTACATGCGACTGTGAAGACAAAACTCACGTACAGGAGGAAAAGAGATAAAAAATAATCTAAACAGACAAGCTGAGACAAAATTTACTCCTATTCGACACTACTAGGAAAACATGCCCCCAGACCCGACTTAAAAATAGAGAAATCAGAGCAATTCAAGAACATTGAATGCCGATAAAATCCCCAAAGGAAATGACTAGGAACTCCCTAGTATGGTCGCCAATTCTGTTACGGAGAAAACTTCCTATTGCTTGGGGTACCACAACAGACATAGTAACCACAGAAATCAATCATTTCCCATATGCAAGAAAAACCAAACATCTAACACTAAAGGATCTCGAAACATACCTTATTCCGGATGGTTGATGTAGATCCCCGTTGAGCTTTTCCACTCTCACTTGTATTAGCAATTTGCTCTCTCAACATTCAACAAACAAGACAAGCATGCTATATAGTGGTGTTAGACCTACTCTAGCATATATAATCAATAACATATAAGCATTTAAAAGAATCCATGGATTCGATACTCATTTAAATACACATTATTGGACAGGAAAATATATTTCTATTAATATAAATCAGAGATTACAATAGTGACAACCTTTGTCGGCACGTCTACGAACTAGAGAAACTGGGTCCTCCACCTAGGCCTCCACCACTTCAATCCTCCATCTCTCAATAGCAAGCTCACAAGCAAAGGCAAGCTTGGGAAGAACACAAAGTGCTCCAAGCAACAAAGGGATGCAGACTCAAGTATAAGCTCCAACAATAATGGACTATAGTTTTCTTGCTCTTCAATTCCTCCCCCTTCAATGTATCTAAAGGGTTCCTTATATAGTGCTTCAATGGGGTGATGGAAGGTCAAATCTGAGCGATCTCAAGGCATATGGAAGGCCAAGAGACAAGTGACTCGAATCCACATCAAGGAAAACTCCAAAACTATTTGGCCTTTTGCACACATCTCGATGTACACGGGTTTGAGGGTCTTATCCGCGTATATACGCGAGAATAGGTTTAAAAGTCGCATATAGCAAATAATGCATGTTTTTAGGGATGATCTTGGAAACATCAAAGGTACAAAAATGGTCCATGTGGTCCAAAGAGTCTACAAAGGGACAGGGAAGGCCATAAAGGTGTGATCCACCATGTGTGGTAAAATCAGCTGTAACAATATGGTTAACCCTAACACTTTCAATTTCTCTTAAATAATGATTTACCAAGATGACAATGGTCCTATGATGCAAACCAACGATTCACTTGAAAGAGAAATCAATTATAGGTGCTATGAAGGTAAATGTCATCATGCATAAAATTTAGAGATAGATTAACTACAATGTTTTGGTTGTGATTGCACCAATAAAGTAAATTAGGAAGCAAGCTTAAGCGATGAAAGGAGAAATTGAGGCATGGGATTTGAATGGGCATGGTATTTTGTTAATGAATTAAAGACACGGTGAATACATCCAAGGAGAAATATGTATAGTCTCCTAATAGTTCAATAATACAATGCAAATTTCTAATGACACATTTAGAAACTTAATTTGGGAAAGGAACTACATTCAACAAATCCTTTTCCAATCCATAGATCTCCTTTGTCACTTTGATGAATAGTCCAGGGTAGCTAACCATTGTGTCCATAAAGCATCTTGCAGAAATCAAATTCAAGCCACAATTGGCATATCTAATAACTAGAAGTAGCTCAACAATTCATAATAAATGAAGCAGACATACAATAACTAATAACCACACAATAATTTACACATCGCAAGATATCATAATGGCTTGAATTTGATTTCCAAAATGGGAAAACCAAAACCAAATGGCTTTTCTTAGCCTCGATTTCTCAACAATTGCATACTTATAATGAGGTTTTAGCTCTTTGAAGCTTTATATAATATAAACTTAGAAATATTCTTAGTAGTGCTTCTCTTCTGTGCCAAAGAACTCCTTATCCAATATTGTGCATAACTTTATATGTTAAATTGGCTTGCTAGGAGCAAGGATAGACATCCCCAACTATTTAACTTCCTAAATCCAATGATCTTCATCTCCTTTATCCTCTTGCTAGGATTTTTTGATTCATGGTTCTGTTGAGGCATGGAAAATCCCAGGTAACAACAGTAAGGATTCTCCCCAATAAGCGTTCCCAATTAGCTCGTTATTGTTTGGTATTGGGAATCCGTCCGGTTTGCAGTCCGACTACCGCAGGTCAAGTAACGGTTAAAGCTTGTTTCACTGGTTGTGGCCCGGTCCACCGTTTAAGTGTATTTTTTAGTTTTATGTTTATGTATGATATGCAAGTGCCTAATTAAGTGTAATCGATATAGATAATGAAGAGTTCACAATGTGATGCATAGGTTCTTACCTCTCGTCTTACCTCTTTCGCTTCTAAATCATAAACAAAGAACAACTTATGCTAATGCTAACTAACTCTATCTATCCTATCCCTAGGGAGAAAGATTGTAATTAATGATGAGTAATGTACTATAAAACATGCATTTAGAATATTATAGATAGCTGTTCATAATTCATAATACATGAATGTAAGTAGAAAGATAAACAAAGAGATAGCTCATTGTTAGTTAAAACATTCATTACTCAATGTACTGCATAAGTTTCACAAAATAAACAGGAAATCATTCATAACATGGAAATAATTCATGAGTTAGAACGATCTCACAGTTTGTAGAAAAAGATGAAACAGAAGTAATTCCACATTCAACCAATCTACAACATGCATTTGAGATTTCACAGTGCCTTCTCCAGCAAAAAATAAAACTTCTTTATTATAAAAGGAAGTAGTTCTTCTTGTAATAACTTATCAGAAAGATAGCATGAAAAAGGTCCTTTCTTACATCTATTTCACCTATATTTATACAAATAAAATAAAACTCTTGAGTTTCCCCCTAGCCTTTTTGGCTCCCTCAACTCTTCCTTTACAAAAATTTGTCTTCTAGTGCATGCACTTAGAAAAAAGGATAAATACAAAATATTACATAATTTTCAATTTTTGAATAAGCCAACTAAGTGGGCCCAGTTTGTGCCTTGATAAAAACACCCCACGCTTGTGCCTATTCACTCATGAATTTGTACTCTACAGGTTCCAATACGCGAACTGCTACCTCATGTTTGGATAGCTAGGATTCGATTTCCTTCATCTTGGGAGTACTTTGACTCAAAGTTTCTTCTAACTTAAGTTGTTGACTTGATGCTTGTATAATCCAGGTCCTGATGTCTTTTTCGTGTAAAATTTTGAGTCTTGCTAGGATCTCCTCTCCCTTTTGCAGCCTTTCCTATAAATTCTGCAGATGTTCTCCCCTAACCGGGAAAAATTGATACGGGGTGTCTGTTAGAATCAGGCACTGATGATGAACTAGTTGTATACCTTTGTAAAAATTTGCTCATTTTTCAATAGTTTTTTCAATAGCGATGTTTAACCTAACCGCTATTCTACAACCAAAATTTAGTATGGCTATCTCTATTTTCAGACCTCTTACTGATTTCTAAGGCATGTCAGCTGCAAAGTTTGAATGGGTCTCTACATATGCTAACTGATTTTTTACTAGCTCTACCATGTCTGATAATCTTCTCTGAAACTATGTCGAGCCGAGCTTTATCTCTTTTAATCTGTCCTCCATTTGTTTCACCTTATACATTTCCTCTGCAAGATTCAGCAAGACCTGATTAATCTCCTTTTGTAACATCGAGGCTAAAGTTCTGAATGGAGTGATGTCCATATGTTTCTCCTCCGCTACTTTTAATTGTTCTTTAAGTAAAAGGTTCTGGGATTCCAACTCCTCTATTATTTTATTTATTGTATCCCCTTTCTGCACTGCTTCTCTAGGTCATTCTTCTCTCATTCAATGATGTTCATTGATAACACTAAAGCATCCTTGTAGGACTGTAAATTTTGGCATTTTGCCTTGAACTCCTCAATCGTACTAAGCATGTATTTATAGTTTCTATTCAGACCTTGACCTTCATCTCTTTCCCTTTTTAGGGTTTCTTTAATTTGAGCAATCTTCTTCTTAGATTATTCCAATTCAGTCATGATTTTATCAACATTGTCTTCAGTAGCTAGGGATAAGGCTACTCCTGCCTTTGCCATCAGTCTCGGATCTTTATCAGTCCCATGAACAACTATCTTCTCAGTCACCATAACTCCTTTCTTTCCTCCAGTGTCCACTTTATTTTCTGTTCTCTAGACAATTATATTTTTATCTTTGTCGTAGAATATGGCATTCAGATCAGCCACCTCATCTTCTTCCATTGGAATAAAAGGGATTAATTCAATCCCTGATGCTGAAACTGAATTTCCTACTGCTGTGCTACTGGATGGAACATAGGATTCTACCGGATCATCATAAGACTGAGTTTGCTCTTGATTTTCATAGTCCTGTTTCGCTTGATCCTTTTGTTGAAGCTCCTCAACTGCTTTCTCTACATGCTCCTTTTCTTTATTAGCTGCCTCTAACCTTAACCTCTCATTCTCTTTCTATTTTTTTGAGCTTATTCTTCTTCATTTCTTTTCACAATTTCTTTTTCTTCTGCTCTTCTCTTGGCTTCTTTTGTTGCTTTTATTTTTTCTTCTTCTTCTGCTGCCAACCATTGTTCTGCTTCTCAGGCTAATCTGAGTGCCTCCTCTTGTATTTTTTTGGCAGCCTCCTCTTTTATTTTCTTCTTTTGCTCAATAACCTTTCCCTTTCCTCCAACCATAGTTATCTTTTGCTTAAACCTCCTTCTCAAAGTTGTCATATTTCGAGCATTTCGGAAAACTTCTTCATCTTTATCCCAAAATTCTGCATACTTGAAATGTGCCCCTATTGCAGTACAATAATCAACAACCTTATTTTCGAGGTAATTTCTATGGAAACTCGTCTCGCCAAAGTGAAAATATTCTCTCTTTCAGAAATTCTGCTGCACTCTTTATTTTGGAGAACTTGTAACTCCCTATATAAAATGGGACTGGAGGGTACACAACCTTCTTTTGTTCGAACAAGAAGTTACCAACTCCATCAATGTATAGTTGTCTTACTACTTCCTTATGAATAAAATAATATGTAGCATACTTTGGCAGAAGAGAAGGAGCCCTCGATCCACCAAATATCCTCAAATACAAACCCTCCTCAGTCAAGTAATAATGTCCATTATTTTGCACAACCTTCAAAGCTTCTTCAGACATGCAGTCACACTCAACAAGGAAAATCAATCTGTACAACGACATGATGAGATCTTCACAAATACGTTTGTAGTGACTGAAATACTTGTGAGCCCACAACAGCTGATATGCAGCATATACGGGAGACTTGTCCTTATCTCATTGGCACTTCAGAGCTGGGAAAGGCTGCGTGCATAAAATACAATCAATCAAAACTAAGATCATATAGAACTGTGATTTCTTCTACGAGCCTCCTCCCAGTGCTACACTTATGCAGGAAGACAAACTGTTAGACACTATGTTTTCCCAGTTGAAGAAGGTTCCTTGAGTAGCCACAAAGAAGATTACTAGTACCCAACTTATTTTAAGGTTTTTTCCATTGGCTCTTTCGAATATCTTGTTTAACATCAACGCTATCAATCTGTATGGATTACGAAGGCTTATAGTTTCATACTCCCTGAAAGGCCTTGTGCGAAAATTATTTCCTGGGATCATCGTCCTTTTGACGTTTTGCACAACATCTAGATTAAGGTCTTTCAACCATCCTTCAGTCAAATAGTTCTGGGGTGTTGGAAACTTGTAGGCCATGGCTACATAGGCTAGGCTATAGGCAGCATAACCCTGCCCTTCAGTATTATCCAAGATCATCTTTGTCACATCAGCCCTTGGAAGGATCCATCCTATTACCTCTGAACAAGGGAAAAGCTCTGGACGTGTTGCCACCTTCATGATTGCTGATCTTTCGATATTAGAATATATAGATAAATCCTCCAATATGGCATCTGGGACATTTTGATTGGAGATCATTTGGTATATTTCTCCCCATTTGTATTCAGGATCAACACCTATGATGGCTTTGGTATCCTCATAGACTTAGCTCAACCTGGGTTATGATCTCTACTTCTGGTTATTCATCTACTGTTTGCGCCTTCTTTTTTTTGTTTTTGAGGCATGCTACTATGTGGATGATGAGCCTGTGTCGATCATCCAATAGTAAGTTAGATTTAGTCTATTCACACATATAACTGCAATTTTGAATACTAAAACCAACAACCGATTCTAACCAGGACATTTACCAAATCATCATAATGCATGTTAACCAGCCTTGCTTTCACCCAAAAAAAATGTGATTTCTGTATATGAGTATATAAACCACAAAGCTTTTTAAGGTGGTTTGTACACAAAAGATTGGAAAAACTTCCACTTCACAAAACCTAGGGTTTTACTATGGCCTTACATCCACGGGAATCAATACTAATGACATGAAAAACCTGGAAAACGACGGAATGCTAACCCCTTGAATGAAAAAACTGGGCCTTCGTCCACGACAAAAAATCCCTCCCTCGACACCCCATGAAAAACCTACTGCGCTTAACCAATGACTGTGCATCTTCCCTAATATGGTGGAGGAAAAGAGAGAGTGATGCAGATGGAAAAACACTCGTCTTCACCCTGCCCTCTTTCTTTCAACGAATGTCAGAGGAACCCTCATGGCAGATCACAGATGAAGAAAACCAGGGATGGAAGGTGAAAGAAAATGATAGCCACAACTAAAATGACCAAGGGAAAACCCCACATAAAAAAGAAATGACCACCGCAATCTTGAAATAACCCCCACAGCACAAGAAAAATGACTTAACCCTACCAATCTGTGCTAAGAAAATGATAAGTAATGGGATTGGAGAAAAAATCCTACCTGGAAACTCTGATAATGACCTGGACGAGCACGACCTCTGCCACCAAACAATTCGCTTAGATACTGACAGCTCTGCAGCTCCAAGTGGTGACCAATATGGTGAACAATGATCGTATAAAGCCTTTGATGGGTTTTTATAGACTTGAACGCGGGTGACAAGAATGGTTTCAGACGGTTTAAAAAAAAAGCACCAAATATGCATCGGAGATGAACTTGCTAGTGGACATGAAAGCTTCGGACAGTTTAAGAAGAACAGGATTGGGAGATCGGGAAAAAAACACCGAAACGGTTTAAAAAACACTTAAACAACCATCGGTCGGCTAGGAAACTATCATCGTGTTGATATCGGAAACCACTATGAGAAGACATCGGACGTGCTTTGAACTTCACATCCACAACACCGGCTAGGCAAACCACTATGCTCTCAGAAAACTTAGAAAGAAATAGTCGACACGGTGGATGGGAAGTTGAAAAATCTTATGCGGATATTAGAGACAGATAGGAGATGGGCGACCCGGTGCGTTGGAACAGCTCTAGACTAAGCTCCCGGAGCCTTTTGAAAAAAATTTCTGATGCAATAGACCAGAGAACATCTGATACATCGGAAGGAGATTTCTGAAAGCATATGATATAGAACATCGGCTAGTTAGACTACTGTGCTTTCGATACGTTAGAAAGACTCTCAAGAGTGCATCCGATATAAGAAAAAACAACTTTTTTTTTGTCATACTTTTAAGTCATGAATCAAATCTTGGTGAGATAAGATAGACTTTCCAAGCCTTCTAAAAACTAAAAGAATAAGGGGGGCCCTAAAATCATTTTTTTTGGGGGGTGGTAGTTGCAGCTGCAACAATTGGCGACTAACTGGTGAACATAGATCTCTAGACAACTGACTTTTGAACAAAGACTGTTTTAAAGTATCTTTTTGGACAATTTTACCAGATTTCTTTAAGACGCCCAGATTTTCTAGAATACAAGATTTATGAACTTTTAAACATTGATTATGGTCCAAATGGAACAAGAGAACCAGGATTTCATAGTCTCGATAACTCTTCTGAGGCCAAGATATGAAGTTTATTTTTCCTCTACCTTCAGATAGCTTCCAACTTAGACACCAGCAGATTGTAATAGGGTGTGAACAAATATATTCATTTGTTCCTCATTCCCATGCCATTTTGCATTCTTTTGATGCTTCTGGACTTTTGTCCTTTTGAGTCTTCCCTGATTTCTTTCTATCTGAAATTTGGTTCTGGTTCTTACATCCATAGTGTCCTTTTGTGTGAGAGATATTTTGATTTCAGCTCATGGACGAAGAAGAACTTTCGAGCAATCTTATTTAAACTGATTTTGTTCAATATGTCTTTTTGATGTATGCTTTCTTTCTGGGAGACTTGAATCTTCTAGCCTTTTGGCTTTCATTTGTGGCATGAGATCATTTTAATACCATACAATTGCTTACCATGCTTCCTCTCCATGGGTCTTTTGCTAATGGCTTCCTAGGATAGATTTTTAGTGTGAATTGAATGGAGCCTCAAAATAGTATTCGGGACTTTTATGACCTTAGTTATTTTACAAGGATTAAATAGGACTTCAATGTGTTCATAATCTATTCATATAATATATTGATCTTAAAGGATCCTTAAGCACAATGTATGTGCAAATAGTGAAGCAGTCTTTGGTCAAAATATTTTAGTTTATCTAGAACTTTGATGAACTCCAAAACCAAAGGTTGTGCTGGTTTATTGAAAAATAAAGTAAAACAAACCAAAAATACAAGAAATCAAATCTTAAGCAAGTAAAATGTAAATCAAGAAGAACTAATCTAAATAAAGCAAGCCTGAAAACAATCAAATCATTTTATTTATGTACAAAGAAAACTCAAAAAGCATTAAGAAAAATATGTCTTGAGAACTAAACCATTTACTGGAAAGTTCTCTTCCCACCCCTATAAATCTTGCAATTTATAAGGTGAGGGACCTAACTTCTTTGCAATTTGAAAAGTCCCTATCCATAATTGCTGAAATTTAGTGTGCTTTCCCTTCTCATCATGCGGGTGATCCCACTTAAGAACCAAATCACCTACTTCAAATTCCTTTTTCCCGGTTTTATGCTTATGAAACCATATCAACACCATTTCCTGTTGATGTTTAAAACTCTCTCTTGATTTGGATCTAGACTCCTCTAACTTTAGTTGATTATGGATTCAGATTTGTAGAACTTCATTGTCAGTTCCTCTAGAAGGTTGGGCTAGTTGAGAGGATGGTAATAGAATATTAGGGGGAAGGGTAGCTTCTTTCCCATAGATGAGAGTGTAGGGTGACACACCTAAGGAGTTCTTGGGTGTGACTCTATCAGCCCAGAGTGCATTAGGCAATGCTAAGTGCCAACTCCTTTGATTTTCTATGAACATTTTGTTCAAAATCCTAATGAGGTTTTTATTTATAGATTCTGCTAGACCATTACCTTGTGGATAGTAGTTAGCAGAATCATGTAGCTTAGTTATTTTTTCATTTGCAAATGCAGTCAATTTAATAGATGAAAAATATGAAGCATTATAAAAAACTAGGTAAATTGGAACACCAAACCTGGTCATAATATGGTCTTACAAGAAGTCCATAACTGCATCTTCATTCACTTTTCACAATGGAATGGATTCTACCCATATGGTGAAATAGTCTGTTGCTGTCAAGATGTACTTATGTTGCAATGAATAATTTGGATTGATCTCTCTGATAATGTCAATCCCCCATTGATCGAATGGTTATGAAATAATAATTGACTTTAAAGGTCCTGCTTCCTTTGCTTGTCTTCCACCACTCCTTTGACAAGTATCACATTTCCTAACATGGTTGTGAGCATATTTAAACAAAGTGGGCCTGTAATACCCGACTCTTAAAATACTGTGTGTTGTTGTATCTCCTGAGAAATGACCTCCAACAGGTCCATCATGTAGTTCTACCACAACCTTATTTGCATCTTCATGTTCCAAGCATCCGAGAAAAAATCCATGATAGTTTTTCCTAAACAACACTCCATCAACAATATGATATAAGGATTATTTTAAGCATAATGCTCTCCTTTGCTTGGGATTCCAATGTTCTGGTAAGTACCCTTCTTGAAGATAATGAACTAAGTCTCTATACCAGGATTCTGGAGCTATGACTAAAGGACATACATCCACCATGTGTAATTCAGCTTCATTATCCCAATTTTTATCTTCATTGTCTTGACTCTCAGCCATCAATTTATAGAGCCCTTGTCCTTTGAATATGGTTGGTGGTTTGAATTCTAGATCATATTCTTGCAAGGCCGTTACCCAGTTACCTCTTCTTTCTCCTAACTCTTTCTGTACAAAAAGAGATCGGAATACCGGGTGTGGAACTATCACTTTGTTGCGGTTCTTAAGTATATACGGTCTGAATTGCTTCACTTGCTTAAAAAATACATAGGCTTGCTTATCAACCATGGGATAATTCAATTTAGCCCCTTGCAGACCAGTGCTCATAAACGATATGGGGTACTCCTCTCCCCCTTCTTCTTTCTACGTAAGCACCACTGCTAATGAATCATTTGAAGCGAAAGTGTACAAGATAAAATATTTTTCAAAGTTGGGACTTTTAAGTGATGGTGCATGAGCTATGAATGTTTTGATCTTGTTAAATGAATCCTTCTCTGAATCAGTCCACTTGAATTGAACACTTTACTTGACCATTTATTGCAAAGGTTTGACTATTTGAGAAAAGTGTGGCACAAACTTTTGCACAAAATTGATTGTCCCCATAAAAGACTGCATACCTTTTTTATTATGGGGTAAAGGGATATGTTCTATTTCTTTAATTCTCTCTGGGTCTATTGAGATCCCTTTTTTCGAAATAAAATGACCCAATAGCTTTGCTTCGGTAACAGTGAACACACATTTCTTAGGATTTAAAAAAATGCCATATTTTCTACAATGTTCAAAAATCTGTTTCAAATGAAACACATGTTCTTCTCTCTTCTTAGAAAATATCGTGACATCATGTAAGTAAACTACAACACTCCAACGAATCATACCATGGAAAGCTATATCCATAGCCCTTTGGAAAGTTTCACCAGCGTTAATGAGTCCAATGGGCATTCTTCTATATGCAAAAGTCCCCCACTTGGTTCTAAAGGTGGTCTTGAGCATGTCTTCCTTTGCTACTAGCACTTGGTTATAGCCTGAGAATCCATCTAATAGACAAAACAACTCAGAATCTGACACCATTTGTAATATTTGTTCCATGGGTGGTATAGGGTAATTGTCTTTATCCGATGCATTGCTTAAATTCCTAAAATTAACACAAAGTCTGATCTCTCTAGACTTCTTTCGTACTGGTACCAAGTTTGAAACCCATTCTGAATGTCTAACTTTGAATATGATCTTAGCATCCAGAAGATTTTTCACCTCACTTTGAATTAGGGGTTCTAGTTTGAGATGCATCTTTCTTAGAGGCTGCTGATAAGGTTTGACTCCAAATTTGATTGGAATAACATGCTGTATAATTTTGGTGTCATAAGTTTTGAGGTCTTCATAGGTCCAAGCAAATACATCTTTGTATTATCTAAATAAACTAATGAACTTTATCCTCTCCCTGGGTGAACAACACTTCCCCAAATTCACATATTTGGGTTCATCCCTTGATCCTAGATTTATCAGCTCGAATTGCAAAGACGAACTATGTGTCTTGACATTCACTGGTTTTCTACTTATTGTCTAGATCAAACATCTATTCCAAAGTTCTGACTCCTTTAGGAATGAAATTTTCATTCTGTAGATTTGCTTAATGCTTCTCGTCATCTATTATGGATCCTTTGAATGTATCATCATTCATTAGACATTCCAATATTTGTTGATCATCATCAAACACCCTTAGATTGGTGATATTGTCTGGAACATAAGGTTTGAAAAGCCATTCAATTGATCTTTTATTCGTAGGTACCAGCCTTGCAGCTGAAGTAGCTAACAAATCATCTCCTGCATTTTTTACTCTAGGGATTGAAGAGATATTGAATGCATGAAAATTTGTTAATAAATCCCAAACTTCATTTTGATAAGACTTCAAATGTGGTGATATGCAATGAATTTTGTTTCGAACTTGTTTAACAATGATTTCGGAATCTCCGTACACTTTTAGATTTTTTACTTTTAATTCCATTGCCTTTTTCAGTCCCTGGACTAATGCTCCGTACTCAGTTGTGTTATTTGTGCACTCAAATTCTAATCTACATGAAAGAAAATATTTATTTTTCTATGGATCGATTAGGAGACAGCCAACTCCTGGTCCTTCCATGGTTTTGGAACTGTCAAAATAAAGAATCCAAAAATTTTCTACTACTACTGAATTTGAACTACTAACTACATCTGAGACTAAATCTACTATATTACAATCAATATTATCAGCCCGTGAAAACCGAAAAAGACCGAGATGGATATCTGATGTGTTATTGGCTTCTTCAACTTGGTAATTTCCTGGTTCAAGCTCAAGCAAATATTTTCCCAAAACAGAATTAACCGGTTCTTTCTTGCCTTCCAACTGAGTTACGTTGTGCTTCATCTGAAGTTCCCTTAACACCTTTATTCGATTCTGACAACCTTTATAAGGTAACCATACCAGTGACCAATCTGATGCAAAATATCCCTCCAATTTTGCTGACCAATCCTGACTCAAAACCAAACCATAAGCGTCCGGGGTATTTGCTACAACAATGTCTATATATTGACAGATCCTTTCATATGTTGATAGACGTATCATGACATCTTCCATTTCTCCTACCACTTTCACTACAGTCCTATCCAATTGGACAACTTGACCTGTAGTTGGCTTGGGTTGACCATTTGTTTTCTTGGAAACTGAAAGTGGCATGACATTTACTAATGCTCCAGAGTCCACCAAACAATTATGCACGTTGTAATTGAAAATTTCAAAAGTAAGGAAGAATGTTGGAGTTCTATATTTAGAATTTCCTCCTAAACTTTCTTCACCAATCTCTTCATCATCTTGGCTATCATTCTAGGGTTCCTTCACAGGTGTCTCAAGTTCCTTTAACATCTTTTCCTTTTGTTGGGGTAGATTACACATTTCAAACAAAGAGATGTTTGCTTTAGTCTTTTTAATATCTTCTACAATGTCATATCCCATTTCATGTTCAGTGGAATTCTTCTTGACATTCTCAACTTTATTTTCTGTAGAATTCCAAGGCATATTGACTGTCTTGGGACTCTGGCTGGAGATGAAAAACTCTGGTATATTGACAGTTTGAGTATTATTATTTATTTTTTTCATGTTCTCCTGAAGTTTATTTATCTTGGGCAGTATTATTTTATTCTCTTTCAATGAGATTTGACTCCTTGTTGTAACATTCATTTCTGGTATTTCTTCTTCCTCAGTGATATCTTCATCCCCTATATTAAACATGGAAACACAATCCCATAAAACCAAAGTGTATTCTTCTTGGGTTTCTATCGGTTCATGACCTTTCTCTTTCTCATCCACGGTTTCTGTTAACTTGGAATCCAATAACTGGTTCATCACTAAAGTCATAGAATTTATCCAGTGTGGGCAATTTTTTTCAGAGTGAGGCTGCTGATGGAATATGCAGAAATTGTCCATTCCCACCTCTGTCAAACTCATAGCCGAGGGACTGTGTGAGGGAAGTTTGGGTTGACTAGTATCATCTCTCTTTTTATAATAAGGTTCGTATTGTTTATGGGCCTCCTTGTCCTTTTCCAGGTCAATTACTCTAGTTGACAATTTCTGCATCATTTTTACCACACCATCTAATTCTTGTGACCGTTCATCATTAGGCTTAGTTAACAAAAGAGGATTTATGTTCCCATAGGTTTTTTCTTTTGATTGCATAGGATATTGATCTATACTCTCCATTTTGGCTTGAACCTTCTCAGCTTCTTCATAAGTCTCTATTAAGGTGGGATTAACTGATCTTTTGACAAACATGGCTAATTTAGGACCAAGAGCTGAAGTGTAATACTCAATTAGGGTGTTTTCAGCAGGTTTTATGGCTGCATCAAAGTTATTCATGTGGGAAGCAAACCTCAGAGTGAAGTTATGTACCCTTTCTTTCTTTTCTTTCCTTAGAGCAATCAACCCTTTCATTAAAGCAACATGGGTCCTCTGGATTCCATATTTGTTTCTAAACAATCTCTCAAAGGTATTCCAATTTGTAATTGAATTTGCTTGCAGGGAAAAATACCATGAGGCTACTTTTCCCTTGATAGTATGTGGGAACAATCTGCAAACTACATATTCATGTTCATCTACTTGTAAACCTTCTAAATCTAGATAAAAACTTTGCAGATGATCATCCACAAGAATCCCTTCATTTGGTTCAAATTTGGGCAATGACTTGTCAAAATTCTAAGGCATAGCATGCAATGGAGGGGTAAGGTTTAGAGGAGATCTAGCCCTCCAAGCAAGTGGTGGAGGAGGCTGATTTGCATTCACATTGGCCATGATTCTGAGTGAATATGGAGGAGGAGACTGGACAGGGGTTCGAAAAGGTGAGCAGTGAGGGGAATCAGGTCCCAACTGATCTAGAGGTTGCACAACTTCTTGCAAGGATGTTTCTACCAACTCTTCAAGGTCTTCTACTAATACTGAATTCTCCAAGTAAGGACGATCCTTCTTACGAAACTCTCTTCTCGGCAAAGCAGGAATAATGGGTAATCCTCCAATCTTCTTTGTGTATGCCCTTGTAATTCTCCTTAAATCATCAACCACCTCATTATCAATGGGATAGAGATACTCTGTGACTTTTTCTTCAAGACTTGGTCTTTGAGGGAAACTGGCTTCGGAACTGTCACCGGTGGAGTATTCTCGAGAAAACGAATTTCCTCGGAGAGCCATGCACTGGCGGCCCTCCTTCTAGCGCCAAAAATATTGAGGCCTGGAAAATGCTAGGTAACAACAATCAGGATTCTATCCAATAAACGTTCCCAATTAGCTCGTTGTTGTTTGGAATGGGGAATCCGTCCGGTTTGCGGTCTGACTACCGCAGGTCAAGTAACGGTTAAAGCTTGTTTCACCGGTTGTGGCCCAGTCCACCGTTGAAGTGTATTTTTTAGTTTTATGTTTATGTATGATATGCAAGTGCCTAATTAAGTGCAATCGATAGAGATAACAAAGAGTTCACAATGTGATGCAGAGGTTCTTACCTCTCGTATTACCTCTTTTGCTTCTAAATCATAAACAAAGAACAACTTATGCTAATGCTAACTAACTCTATCTAACCTATCCCTAGGGAGCAATATTGTAATTAATGATGATTAATATACTCTAAAACATGCATTTAGAATATTACAGATAGCTGTTCATAATTCAGAATACATGAATGTAAGTAGAAAGATAAACAAAGAGATAACTCATTGTTAGTTAAAACATTCATTACTCAATGTACTACGTAAGTTTCACAAAATAAACAGGAAATCATTCATAACATGGAAATAATTCGTAAGTTAGAACGATCTCACAGCTTGTAGAAAAAGATGAATCAGAAGTAATTCCACATTCAACCAATCTACAACATGAATTTGAGACTTCACAGTGCCTTCTCCAGCAGAAAATAAAACTTCTTTATTGTAAAAGGAAGTAGTTCTTCTTATAATAACTTCTTAGAAAGATAGCATGAAAAGGTCCTTTCTTACAATCTATTTCACCTCTATTTATAGAAACAAAAAAAATCTTGAGTTGCCCCCTAGCCTTTTGGGATTCCTCGACTCTTCCTTTACAAAAAATGTCTTCTAGTGCATGCACTTAGAAAAAAGGATAAATACAAAATATTACATAATTTTCAATTTGTGAATAAGCCAAATAAGCTACTCCTGCCTTTGCCATCAGTCTCAGATCTTTATTAGTCCCATGAACAAATGTCTTCTCAGTCACCATAACTCCTTTCTTTCCTCCAGTGTCCACTTTCTTTTCCATTCTCTGGACAATTCTCTTTTTAGCTTTGTCGTAGAAGATGGTATTCAGATCGGACAACTCGTCTTCTTCCATTGGAATAAAAGGGATTAATTCAATCCCTGATGCTGAAACTGGATTTCCTCCTATCGTGCTATTGGATGGAACAGAGGATTCTACCAGATCATCATAATACTAAGTTTTCTCTTGATTTGCATAGTCCTATTCCTCTTGTTCCTTTTGATGAAGAGCCTCGGCTGCTTTCTCTACATGCTCCTTTTATTTATTAGTTGCCTCTAACCTTAACCTCTCATTCTCTTTCTACTTTTTCTGAGCTTCTTCTTCTTCATTTCTTTTCACAATTTCTTCTTCTTCTAGTCTTCTCCTAACTTCTTCTGCTACTTTTATTTTTTCTTCTTCTTCTATTGCCAACCACTGTTCTGCTTCTTGGGAAAATCTGAGTGCCTCCTCTTGTCTTTTCTTTTGTTTCTCAATAACCTTCCCTTTCCTCCAACCGTAGTTATCCTTTTCTTAAAGCTCCTTCTCAAAGCTGTCATATTTCAAGCATTTCGAAAAACTTCTTCATCTTTATCCCAACAGTATGCATACTCGAAATATACCCCTACTACAGTACAATAATCAACAACCTTATTTTCGGAGTCATTTCTATGGAAACTCATCTCGCCAAAGTGAAAATATTCTATCTCTTTTACAAATTCTGCTACACTCTTTACTTTGGAGAAGTTGTAAGTCCCTATATAAAATGAGAATGGAGGGTACACAACCTTCTTTTGTTTGAAAAAGAAGTTACCAACTCCATCAATGTATAGTTGTCTTACTACCTACTTATGAATAACATAATATGTAGCATACTTTGGCAGAAGAGAAGGAGCCCTCGATCCACCAAACATCCTCAAATACAAACCCTCCTCAGTCAAGTAATAATGTCCATTATCTTGCACAACCTTCAAAGTCTCTTTGGACATGCAATCACACTCAACAAGGAAAATCAATCTATACAACGGCATGATGAGATCTTCAAAAATACTTTTGTATTGATTGAAATACTTGTGAGCCCACAACAACTGATATGGAGCATATACAAGAGACTTGTACTTATCCCATTGGCACTTCAGAGCTGGGAAAGGATATGTGCATAAAATACAATTAATCAAAATTGAGCTCATATAGAACTCTAATTTTTTCTACGAGACCCCTCCCAGTGCCACACTTATGCAGGAAGACAAACTATTAGACACTATGTTTTCCAAGTTGAAGATGGTTCCTTGAGTAGACACAAAGAACATTACTGGTACCCAACCTATTTTGAATTTTTTTCCATTGGATATTCCGAATATCCCATTTAACATTAACGCTATCAATCTGTATGGAGTACAAAGGCTTGCAGTTTCATACTCTCCAGAAGGCCTTGTGTGAAAATTATTTCCCGGGATCATCATCCTTTTGACGATTTCCACAACATCTAGATTAAGGTCTTTCAACCATCCTTCAGTCAAATAGTTTTGGGGTGTCAACAACTTGTATGCCATGGTTACATAGGTTGGAATATAGGTAGCATAACCATACTCTCCAGTATTATCCAATATCATATTTGTCACATCAACCCTTGGAAGGATCCTTCCTATTACCTCTAAACAAGGGAATAACTATGGACGTGTTGCCACCTTCATGATTACTGATCTTTCGATATTATCATATATAGGTAAATCCTCCAATCGAACATTTGGGACATTCCAATTGGAGATCAGTCGATATATTTCTCCCCATTTGTAATCAGGATCAACACCTATGATGGCTTTGGTATCCTCATAGATAACCTCGACCCAGGTCATGATCTCTACTTTCGGTTCTTCATCTGTTGTTTGCACCTTCTTTTTGTGTTTCTGAGGCATGCTATTATGTGGATGACGAGCCTATGTCGATCATACAACAATAGGTTAGATTTAGTCTATTCACACATATAACTGCAATTTTGAATACTAAAACCAACAAGTGATGCTAACCAGGACATTTACCAAATCATCATAATGCAGGTTAACTAGCCTTGCTTTCACCAAAAAAAAATGTGCTTTCTATATATGAGGAGATAAACCACAAAGATTTCTAAGGTGGTTCGTACACAAAATATGGGAAAAAATTCCACTGCGCAAAACCTAAGGTTTTAATATGGCCTTACATCCACGAGCATCAATACTAATGACGTGAAAAACACAGAAAACACTGGAATTCTAACCCCTTGAATGAACAAACTATGCCTTCACCCTTGGCAGAAAATCCCTCCCCCAGTGTCCCATGAAAAACCAACTATGCTTGACCAACGACTGTGCATATGCCCTAATATGGTGTAGGAAAAGAGAGAGCGGTGCAGAAGGCGAAACGCTCGCCTTCACCCTGCCCTCTTTCTTTCAACGAATGTCAGAGGAACCCTCATGGAAGACCATATATAAAGAAAACTAGGGATGGTAGGTGAAATAAAATGGCGGCCACAGCTAAAAGGACCCAGGGAAAACCCCACATAAAAAATAAATGACCACCACAATATTGAAATAACCCCCGTGGCACAAGAAAAATGACTAAACCTTACAAATCTATGCTAAGAAAATGCTAAGTAACGGGGTTGGAGAAAAACTCCTACCTGGAAACTCTGATATTGAACTGGACGAGCATGACCTTTGCCGGCAAACAATTCACTCAGATACTGACAGCTTTACAGCTCCAAGTAGCGACCAATACGATGAACAATGACCGTATAAAGCCTTTGATGGGATTTTATAGAATTGAACACGTGTGAAAATAATGGTTTTGGATGGTTTAACAAAAAATGCCAAACATGCGTCAGAGACGAACTTGCTAGCAGACACGAAAGCTTCAGATGATTTAAGAAGAACAGGCTCGGGAGATCGAGCAAAACACGCCGAAACGGTTTAAAAAACAATTAAACAACCATCGGCCGACCTGGAAACTAACATCGTGTCGGTATCAAAAACCACTATGAGAAGACATCAGATGCGCTTTGAACTTCGCACTTGCAACATCATCTAGGTGAACCACTATGCTCTCAGAAAAATTTGAAAGAAACAACCGACATAGCGGATGGGAAGTTGACAAAGCTTCTGCGGATATCAGAGACGGATAGGAGATGGGCGACCCGGTGCATTGGAACATCTCTGGACTAAGCTCCCGGAGCCTTCAGCAAAATGTTTTCGATGCAATAGACCACAGAAAATCCGATACATCAGAAGGAGACTTTTGAAAGCATCCGATATAGAACATCGGCTGGTTAGACAACAGTGCTTCCGATACGTTGGAAAGACTCTTAAGAGTGCATCCGATATAAGAAAAACCAAATTCTTTTTTGTCAAACTTTTAAGTCATGAAGCAAATCTTGGTGAGATAAGATAGACTTTCCAATCCTTCTAAAAACTAAAAGAATAAGGGGAGGCTAAAATCAAATTTTTTTTCCGGGAGGTAGTTGCAGTGTTGGGCCTAGAAATGACCCCTTTTTGACCACCTTTACCTATCTCTTTTTGCCTCGTCCTACTCTATTATGTACACTAAACATATGTTTTTCATTCATTGGGTCCCTCAATTCATATAGGTATGGTTAATCATTGTCGTATTTTATTAATGCTTAGGATTGTTGGAATCAGGGCTTTACATCTTAAATTATGCTAACATATGGTGATTTTATAAAGATAATTCGAGATGTAAAGGATACAGGTGTAGTGGGATAAATATGCCAAGAGAGGAATGAACATTCATTGCTAAGATGATCGCCATGCATTCCATCATTTCCTAAAGAACGCGGTCCAATGATACTATTCCATGCGAGCTGTACAATGGTAGCTACAACAGATTTAGAGCCAACATCGTCGCTGCACAAAAATAGCTGCAATCCACGAAGTATCTTCTCAATTGACCATGATCATTATTTCTGGCTCGAGTAATAGCCTTCCTATATTTTATGCTTTCATGTTGCCATGATTGTAACAACTTATCGTAATTGGGGCAGCCTGAATATCAGAGATCTTCATGGCTGCCCGATAATAGTGGGAAGATGTTATGATTGTGTATAAATATTGGGAAATATTCTGAGCTAGGGGTTGAAAAATTAATCAAATTTATTGTATAAGCTGTGACTGAGGTCGCGTGTTCATCTGCCATTTTAATACAAGGAGTTTGATTCTTTAGATCTCAGCGTTTTAACGTGTGTTACTTCTAGCATCTCTGTGTGAAGGCTGGGCCCGCCTTCCCACAAGGATTGCTGAGTTAATTAGGTATTTTATTCATTCTGTTGTATGGTTTAGATTTTGTGATAATTTCCTTTATTTAAAGTAATCTACAACAGGCATCGATTTGCTGTGTGTTCTTTTGAATGATCAGTAATTGCATCTCCTGTAAACTGCAGTGGTGTGGTGTGACAATCAACTGTGTAGGTTAACTTTCTCTTATGCAACTGTGTGATAGTTGTGACAGCCTTGTTCATCCCTAGTTCTTTCAATTGTTGTTTTCTTTAGATTCTTGTAGTTTATTCCTTCACATTTATAATTGTAGAACTTAATTCGTGTCCCTTGAATTCCAAGATTAAGTTGAATCAAGATAGTTCAGATGGATCTTTAGACGGTCTAGTAATTAAGGATTTAACTTTCTGCAAAAGTAATCTAGATGTTGTTCCTAAATCTTTTAGAATGGTTTGGTAATTAAGGATTTAACTTTCTGCAAAATCAGTCTAGATGTTTGGTTACTGAATCTTTTAATTCTAGATTAAGGATTGTAAGAAGGTATTTGTGATTGCATTCTTAAGAAGGTAATCTAGATTAAGTAGATTATGGGATGAGTTTGGATGAATAGGAAAGTAGGGTAATTCACTTACATCATCAGCTACTTACTGNTCCTTGAAATAAGAGACTTCCCTGGGTTGACAATTTATATTGAACACTCTGTATGTTGGCTTTAATTAACTTGCATATAGGGTGCCCAACATTTTGGCGTCGTTGCTGGGGAGGATAATTATTAGACACCATAGTAGTTGCATCCAGTAATTATATATATTCATTCTTCTTTAGTTTTTTAGTTTTCATGTTTTGGGTTGCATGAATACAAGAAGGGTACAGCGTGACCATCTTATAAATCCCAGAACCCCACAGAACCCTAACGTCGTAGGTGGTCGAGGCCATGGGAGAAATCCAGCATTGGGAAGAAGAACATTCATTGACGACCTGGTTGATAGGACCAATTCTTCTACTGGGGCTCACTATCAGGAAACACCTATTAGAAGAATCTCAGTTACCCCTAGAGTGGTAGCGTTAGTTTACACAGTGGAGAACACATGAGGAGCTGCAACACCCTCAGATATCCCTGTGGAGGAAGACTGAGTTGGTACTGAGGGATCAGCTGATCGAGATTTGATCTATCACATTAATGGGAAGGTTGTGACTAAAGAGGAGTGTACACAGTTCCATAAATAATTTAATGATCATTGGAAGGACAAAGATGATAAAGCAGAGGAATAAATGAGCAACAGACGTGATCCCGAAGATCACAAAGAATCAATGGGCGAAAATCATCATCACGAGGGTAACTCCCCACCTGAAGGGATGGTTGCTACACTTGAGTTCCCAATTCAACAACCATAGGGGATAGCCCCCATGAAAAATATATCGCCATCGGTGTTGCCTCGCTTTTATGGAAAAGCGGCAGAGGATCTGGATGAATTTAATTTTGAATTTGACATCCTTTGTCATAGCTATGACTACACCACCAATGCACAGAAACTGAAACTTTTTCCTACCACTCTGAAGGACAATGCATTACGTTGGTTCATGAGCCTAGGAGGGGGAACCATCACTACCTGGGACTGGATGAAACAGAAGTTCCTAGAGAAATATTACGAGTATTTCAATACCAAGGACAAGAGAGAAGAACTGTTTAAAATGGTACAAAGGGACGATGAAAGTATGGAATATTTTGTTGAAAGGCTTTTATATAATGTGCAGAGAGCTGGAAAAACCAATATGGGGTTAGATGTGCTCAAAATAATCCTACTTTGTGGGATTAGAGAAGATTGCGTAGACATGTTGAACCTGTTAGGAAAGGGGGATATCTCGAAAGAGTCCTTTGAAAATATCATTGAACTGTGCAAAACATATTCCAGAGGATCTTCCAGGAACAACAAATAGGACAAACGGGACAAATTAGAACGTGATGTCTTCGACAGAACATAAAATTCATCTAATGGAGGAGCCACCTAGGCAGAAATAGGAAATCTCCTTGAAAATTTCAAGACAGAAATGATGAGGTCCATCTCCTTGGAAATAGATGTCCTCAGGGAAAATAAAAAACAAGCAATAGAGGATCTCACACTTGGTATATTCTACCCTAAATGTAGGAAGAACCACCCTCTAAATGTGTGCTCGCTCGACAAGGTAGAAGTCTGTCAGTTGTGTGAGCTAAACCATGACACAAAAGAATGCCCTTCACTACCTCAAGTGAAGGCAGTTCTGCAGGTATCAACTCCATATGTGGAACCAACGTACTTTATTGCATAGAAAAAGCCCTGGCAGCCTCGAAATCAAGGTATGGCTCCATACTTGTTTCCATTTTCAAATAACATGAATAATTGGAATAATATGCAGCACATATATACACAATTCCCTTCATCTTATTCTAACCCTCAATGGTATCCCTCTCAACCTCCGATGCAAAATTTTAACTCCTGGAACCCCTAGACACAGCCACCAAACCAACAAAATTCTTGGTCTTCTGGATGGAGGAAATTCCATCCAGGGAACAATTTCCCCCATAACCAACCTCCTCAACAGCTTCCACATCAAACGTTTCCTCATCAACCGTACCTTTCTCAACAATATCCTTAGCCTTATCAGTAGTCACAGCTGCAACTCCAGAATAATGTTGCCACCAATACGCCGATACGACCACAGCTGCCTGTGCAACCTAACCCAAACCCAAATAATAAAGTAGTCCATCAGTTTGAGACTGCCAACATGCCCACTTACTCCATTACTCCTGTACCCTGCAACGACATTCGTTTATGATCAAGGAGGGTAGTGGAGCCTTTGATCATTGAGGATGTTCCATCCTCTATGCGTGAAGAAAGGATGAACCCACAGTATTTATCCAATAGAGAGACCCCATTATTGAAGATGTTGAACATCCTACTAATATGCCGTCTAAAAAACAAAAAGACACATTTATCGACACACATCCTACACAATTGATTAGGGAACCACCATACCCTGAAAGATTAATATTACCAAAGGTAGTGGGAAAACCTCAATTTAACCTCTTAGGAGAGTTAAAAAATATTTATGTTAAAATTTCACTCCTTTAGGCCCTTCAAGACGTACCTATCTATGCCAAAAATGTTTGGGATCAGTGTACAAGGAAACCAAGAAGAAAACCCATGGATCCTCCCACTGTTCATGTCATAGGGAAATTATCTGAATTAATAATGGGGAAACCCCTCTTGGCCAAATACGAAGATCCTGGGAATCCCATTGTCACTTTGCATATTGGGAGCACACAAATACCCAACGTACTGGTAGACTTAGGTGTAGCAATTAACGTCATGACCATTGAAACTGTAAGGAAACTTGGGCTCACTAAGCTCAGGCCAACTCCTACCATTTTAGAACTGGCAGACAGATCCACTATTAAACTTGAAGGAAGCTTGGATGATCTCATTATCTCAGTTGATTCTTGGGAATAGCTTGTTGACTTCTTGGTTTTACAACCTAAGTCGCAGCTAGGAGGACACCCATCGATCCTGGGAAGGCCCTGGTTATCTACAACTGATGCTTGCATCAGCTGTCGATCTGGGTCTATGACCATATCAGATGGAACCGAGATAAATAACCTCACTCTCTATCCTCCAGCTCGCTCGAGCTTAGAAGCTGAAATTCCATTATGGATGGAGCCATAGGAAGAAGAGGGCATTCAACCATTATTAACGATAGGGAAGGCCTTTCCTTTTAAAGGTGAAAATGAAGATGATGCCATTAATAATTTCATTAGTGAACCCACTTCTATCAATAAGAAAATTTATCAGATCCTGAATGCTACCCCAAATGAACAGGAATTCCTAATCACTCTCTTAAAAAAACACAAGGGGGAATTTTCCTGGGAGTACACAAACATGAGGGGAATCCCTTATAATCTGTGGACCCATCACATTTATATCAAAAGTGACTCCCGGCCTGTGTGCCAGCCTCAATGAAGAATGAATCCCAATCTTAGGGACATAGTGAAGGAAGAAATTCAGAAACTCTTGGAAGTAGGGTTTATATATCCCATTTTAGACAGTGAGTGGGTGTCTCCACTCATGATAGTACCCAAGAAGAATGGTAAATGGAGAGTTTGTGTGGACTATAGAGAGCTGAATAAGGAAACACAGAAAGATCAATTTTCGCTACCTTTCATCGATCAAGTACTTGACACCTTATCCAGGAAGAATTTTTTCTCTTTCCTGGATGGGTTTATTGGGTACAATCAAATCTAGATTTCTCCTGAAGACCAGGATAAGACTACCTTCATCTATCCTTGGGGAAATTTGCATACAGAGTGCTTCCCTTTCTCTTATGCATTGCACCAGCCACATTTCAAAGAGTTGTGATTGGCATCTTTTCAGAATTAGTTAATGATAGTATGGAAATTTTCATGGATGATTTTACTCCTTATGGAAAATACTTTGAAGAAGCATTGAAAAACTTGGAAAATGTTTTAACTCGCTGCAAATAGACCCAGCTATCTTTCAGCACTGAAAAGTGTCATATGATGATGAGTGAAGGAGCAGTGTTGGGGAATTTTATCTCTGCTGATGGCATCCAGGTAGACCCCTCTAAAATCAAGGTAATAAAAAATATACCTACTCCTGGAACTCAGAAAGAAGTGCGAAGTTTCTTAGGGCATGCTGGATATTACAGAAGATTTATAGAATAACTTTTCCAAACTTTCCTCTCCTTTATTTTGATTGTTAATGAAGGATGTGCAATTTACTTGGAATGAGGCATGCCAGACAGTGTTTGTTAAACTTAAGGAGAAGTTGTCCACAACTCCCATCCTAAGAGGGCCCAATTGGGCCCTGCCTTTTCACATTTCTTCATATGCCTCTGATACCGCCATTGGAGCAGTTTTAGGACAGCAGGATGGCTAAGCACCTTATGCAGTTTATTATATTAGCAAAAACTTAGCCCCTGTTGAAGTTAATTATACTATTACTAAGAAGGAGTTTTTAGCCATTTTTTACTCCATTAACAAACTGACATTATATCACTGGATATCCTACCTTTGTGCGCATTGAGCACTCGGCCATCAAATATCTAATGAATAAACCTATTACAAATTCTCGGGTAACTAGATGGCTGTTATTATTAAAGGAATTTGATATCACCATTATAGATAGACCTAGAAAAGAAAATGTTGTCGCTGATTTATTATCTTGTTTTACTAACAGTGATGATAATCTGCCTGTTGAGGACTCTTTTCCAGATGAACACTTATTTGCAGTTTCAGCTCACTCCCCTTGGTATGCAGATGTTGCTAACTACTTGGCTGCAGGGAAGCTTCTGGCACATTTTTCAAAAAGAGAAAAGAGGAAAATTATTCAACGAAGTGACAGGTATTGTTGGATAGACGGTCATCTATTATACATAGGCCCTGATCTTGATATCAGAAGATGTGTAAGAGAATATGAAATATTCCATATTTTGAAGGCCTACCATGATGAGCCTTGCGCGGGAAATTTTGCATACAGGAGGACAGGACACAAAGCGTTGAGAATGGGCTACTATTGGCCGACCCTTTTCAGGGATGTAAAAAGATATGTCAAGTCTTGTGATAGCTGCCAGAGGATGGGCCAACCTAACAAATTGGATCAAATGCCTCTTCAACCAAAACTGGTGGTTGAACCTTTTGACAGATGGGCCTTATATTTTGTTGGTCCTATCAACCCTCATTCCAGTAAGAAATCCTACATCTTGGTTTGTACCGACTGCATGATGAAAATGGGTAGAAGCTGTGGCTTTGGTGAAATCCAATGACCAGGCTATGATCAATTTCCTATATGGTGAAATCTTTACCCGTTTCGGAGTACCCAAGGAAGTGGTTACAGATGGAGGACCTCAGCTTGTGTCACATCAATTTGAAGCTCTGCTATGGAAGTACCATATTCAGCATCAGATAGGTTCACCATACCATCCCCATGCCAATGGCTAGGTTGAAAGCACTAACAAAGTTATTGAATCCATCCTTACCAAAATGGTCAGGAGCCATCATAGAGACTGGGCTGATAGACTTCCAGAAGCATTGTGGGCATATCATACTACTTGGCGCAATACTACAGGTTTCTCTCCTTATGACTTGGTGTAGGGGAAAAGTGTCATCTTCCCCATTGAATTTGAAATCAAGACTTTGAGGATAGCTACAGAGGTAAACTTAGATGTGATTGAATCCCAGAAGAGAAGATTGAATCAACTGAATGAACTTGATGAGAACCGTTTAGCTGTCGTGGATCAGACAATATTAATCCAACAATAGAGATCCAATTGGCATGACCGATTCATCAAAAAGAAAGTATTCTTTGAAGGAGACTGGGAATTATTATACGATTCAAGATTCAAAAGGGACTTCAAGGGTAAGTTATGCACAAGATGGTTGGGCCCATACTTGGTAGACATAGTATTTGATAATGGTACAGTTTGCCTGGTAACCATTGATGAGAATCGTGCACCATTATTTGCTAATGGTCATAGGCTGCGACTATACCATAAGTCTATTTCAAAAGACACGTTCACTTCACAAATTGCAACTGATCTGGAATACCAGTTAAAAAAAGGGAAATAATCTTTCTTTGCCCCTGTCAATATTTAGACAATCGCTATAAATCTTACATAAATTTTTGTACATAAATAAATTGATATTTTTACTATTATTTTTATCTTTTTCCTTTGTAATGATCCTTTTTTTTAAAATAATATGTGTAGGGATGCGCCTAAGGAGCAATGGTCATTATCGGGCCTATCGACCAGGGTCATCCTTTTGTAACTTCCTGCATCAGAAGAAAACTCCTTGAACAAGTTCGTTGCAACGGAAAAACTGTAATACTCTGCCTTTTTTTTGTTTTTCTGCAGCTGCAACACCGTAAAATACCTCCCTTTACCCCATTCCGTGCAGATGCAACACCATAATACTTTTCCTATTTCTTCATTTTCCTGTAGCTGCAACACCGTAAAATACCTCTCTTTACCCTGTTCTGTGCAGCTGCAACACCGTAAAACGTTGCTTATTTTTCCATTTTTCTGCAGCTGCAACACCATAAATTCCCTCCCTTTACCTTGTTCTGTGCAGCTGCAACACCGTAAAATCCTGCCCTTTACCTCATTCCGTGTAGCTACAACACCGTAACTTAATGCCTTTTTCCGATTCTGGCAGCTGGGACACCATTTCACTTTTGTCCATTTTTACCTTTTTCAGCAGCTGTGACACCGTTCCATTTTTACAATGTTTACCTTTTCCGACAGCTGCGACTCCGCCAAAATTGGCTGATTTTTCTATAATTCACAGCTGCGACTCTGCCAAACTACTTGATTTCTCTATGGTCCATGGCTGTGACTCCTCCATTATTGGCAGAACTCTTTGCAACATTGGTTAGTGACTCCTCTAGATCTGGCCCCAATTCCTAATGCCTGCGATTCCGATTTACTTCACAGCATTCATTATGTTTCCGATAAGATTGACATGATGGTTTTGATCCGTCGGCAGAAAATGTCATTACACCACACCTGCAATAATGATTAAATTTAAATGGATACACTTCACACGCTTTACTATTCTCAAAGGTCACCATTCATCGCATATTTTCGAAGGTATGGTTCTGATTATTTACTTGATTAAGCGTTAACTAGATTTGACAACATTAATCATACATTCCTATCTGTGCCCATTATTACACATGCATATCGTTAACTGTCTACTCATACGACTTAATGGCCATTTAAGTTACCTGATAACCACCACCTTTCCTAATTTGGCATAAAATTCCAAACATTTCCATGCTCTTAAACTTTCCGAATTTACCCAACTCCACTCTCAGCTGTTCATGCATACTTTGTGCTTTAACCTCCATTATCGGGACCTGTAATCTGTTGGACTGATAAAGAATTTTGAATTCAAGCAAGCATGGGTATCCCAAATCGGCATGAATCTCCAAATACGCAAGAACTGAGAATAAATGCTAAATTTTTCACTATTTTTGAAGCTGCAGGCTGGACTAAATGCTTCCAATGCTTGAATGGGTTTCATCGAGAGACAGCTCTACAATTTGCCTTAAATCTTACAAAAACCCACTTAGAGGTTTGAGAGTTACATATAGAATCCTCTGAAGTAATAGTGGCTGAATTCATTGCCCTTCCTCAGGTTGGAAGAGCCTGGTTTGGTCAAAGAACCCCCAATGCTGTTGTAGTACAGAATTTTCTGATAGAGGGGGAGCAAATTCGTCAGTCAAGGAGAGGGATAGTGTTACAGTCACTACCTCGGCCATGGGATCAAGTAGTAGTTTTAATTAAGGAGTATATCACCTGTGAAGGTAGGTATCAAACTGTTTATTACTCTGAACTTCCTCTATTATCTCATCTCCTCCATGGGGCCTTACTGAACATTCCATTTTATCTATTCAATGACCTACACCATATGGCAGGGTTTGTTAGAACAACCAAGCATCCAAACTCCTCCCTTACCCACCATGTCCTAATCAAATTAATAATTTTATGGGACTTAGCTCAAAGGAACCAAACCTAGGAGCAATTCACAGGTCAAATTCAGATAAACCAAGAACTTGCCCTTTTGCCTAGTGTTCCAATAGAAGAAGAAGTCGAAGTTCCTGTACTCTTGGGGGTTGTTCAAAACCAAGAGGAACCTGCAAATTAGTTGGGGGGAAATGAGGAGCAATAGGAGGATCAGAGTCCCTCCAATTTAGTTGGGGGGGGGGGGGGAATGAGACTGGATTGGATGATCAGTTATATGACCAAGCAGAAGAATTGGAGGAAAATACACAAGAAAACCTTGTGGAGAGATTAAATAATATGGGAGCTCTGATAGCAGAGGCTGAAGCTGGAGCAGCATTAGATGCTGCGATAGCTGAAGCCGAGGATGTTAGAGCCATGATAACAGAAGGAAACACAGAGGTTTTGACCATTGAATCTTCCCCTAAATGGGGGGGAACTCTGATTGAAGAAGAATGGGAAAATGTTGAGACAGAAGATATCCCTTCCACATCAGCTACACATTTGGAGATTCCTGCACCACGGAGGAAAAGGAGGAGATCAAAAGAAGAGATACAGGCATCACCACCATTAAGAAGAAAAAGAACCAGGTCAGTTACAATAGTTGAAGCAGCACAGGCAAGATGGGAAACCCTAGAAGCATAGAACGAATTCCCCATTTTGAGACCCAAACCAAATGATGCCCCATAGGAACCGGCTGCAGAAGAACCTCAAATTGAGGGACTTCTATATGAAAATGGTCTATTAAAAGAGGAAGTACAATTACTTCGGAAAGAACTAGAAAATTGGAAGGAAGCATGCAGGAAGCAGGTGGAAAGGAAGTTGCACACACTGGTTGAAGCTGCAGACCGATTAGAAGGATCACCTCCTTTTGAGGATGGTGAGGAGGAAGAAAGAATGGTCTGCCCTATGTGTGGAGAAATATTTAACCAGTCAGGATACAAATTCATATTTCATGCCTTTGTGACACAACAACCCGTACCTGCAGGTGTGGAAGAACAAGGACATGAAGCACCAAAGATAGAAGCGGGGGATGCAGAAATGATCTATGGTATAGAAAAAGGGGGAAATGAACAATTACAGTCACAACCAACAAAAGAAGGACAATCCAATTGGAAGGATGGTGAAGCTCCCCAAGAGCAACTCCAACAAAGGGAAGTAGCAGATAAACAGGGTGCTGATACACAAGAACTAGCATTTCCAAATATTCCTATTGAAGTTGCCACCCAAATTGGGATAGATGAACTAGAGGCTGAAACTATTCCTGATTTTATTGAAGAAGTCTGTGCCATGACTCCTGAACCGTCTTAGGGAACATAAATAATAGAGATGGAACCCCAGCAACAAAATGATGACGAAGTTGAACAGGGTGTTGATACATAAGAACCAGCATCCCTGAATATTCTCGTTGAAGTTGCCACCCAAATGGGGGAAGATGAACCAGAAGTTGAAAATATTCCTCAATTTAACGAAGAAGTCTATGCTATGACTCTTGAACCGTATCAGGACACATAATTAATAGAAATGGAACCCCAACAGTAGGAAAATGAGGAAGTTAACCAGGATGTTATCACACAAGAACCAACATCCCTAGAAACTTCTGTGGATATTCTTAGGAAGCAACAAGAAATCAATCCCGAAATGGACATAATTCCTGATTTGGATTTAGGAGAGGATGAACAAATGCAATCACAATCCTCGGGGGACACTAAAATCCTCAAAGAACAACTCCATATTGCAAAAGACATGGAAGGAACTCTACAACCCCAGCAGCATGAAGGAATAGAAGGGCAGGGCTCTGTTACACAAGAACCAGCGGCCTTGCATCCCCCTGTCGAAGCTACAGCTGACAATCAGGAAGATGGGGAAATCAAAATTCAAGAAGAGGTTGTCACACAAGAACCAACACCTTCACAATCAGCTGCTGAGGTTTCTATAGGAGAAATCCAAGGAGAGTATGTTATTACACAAGAACCAACATCCCTAGAAGTTTTTTCAAAGGCACCTATGGTTGAAGTTGTTGCAGGAGAAATTCAAGGAAGGGATGTTGTTACACAAGAAACAGCACCCCCAGAATTGATTTCAGAAGTATCCAGGCAGGCAGTACAGGATGTTCAAATTGGAACATGAGGTGATAAGGTATGGATTCAACTTCCTCAAAATTTTGTCAATTTGGGTTCTGATAATGAAGAACATGTTGAAGATGAAGAAATCATGAAGCTGACAAAAGAACTCTCAATCCTTAGAATAGAAGTGAGGAAGTGGAGGAGTCAGGTGGAGAGGTATCAAGAAGGGATGGTTTCCCTTGCTGAACATAGGAAGACCATCAGGGAATTGAAGGAAAAGTGGGCAGAAGAACTCATGTCCCAGAAACTCCGTGGGGAAGAGTTACAGAAGGAACTAAAGGAGCTGAAAAAGTTCAAATCCATGCAGGTGGAAAATGATCAGCTGTATACTCTTTCTCAGGTATTGATGGGTACCAGAGTACCATCCTACTCTTACCCTGTGTTTTTATTTGAGAAGTTCATTTGGTTTAAACTGAGGGCTGTAAAAGAAGGGAGACCGTATGAAATAACGACCTCAACTAAATTCCTAGAAACATTTTTGGAAAGTGACTTTAAGGACTAGAATTTGTTGTGTGAGCTTTATTTGCATGAGTTGGCTTGTCCCTTGGACCACCATTCAAATCCTATCCCTTTCTTAGGTGATGTTCAGCTGAGGGCTTTTGCCTCCTTTGTTATCAATCATGTTCAGTGAGAAAGATCCTTCCAAACTTTCTCTCATAATGAGGCCCACTCTAACATTTGGATTCAAAGCAAACCTCAGAACCCTCATCTTCTCCTTGCTCATCATCAAAATGTACTCTCGTGTCCCATCCAAACTCACCAGATAATGGAACTTCAAGAAAATGTTATTTCTACTTGTGTCAGCCAGATTTCCAAGCATCAACAATTGGCTTTGGAAGGTAGCCAGTACAGATGGCAGGTTTCCTCTTCAACCTTGAGAAATAGAGATCCCTACTGTTACAGGAATTTTGAACATGCACTTTCCAGGGTTGAGGGATATGTTGGATGCATGAAGGAATGTGGAGTTAATTGGCTGGGACTAAAATTCAAATTTCCTCTCATCTGGTGGCTAGAAAAATCATACAGGGAATACTTCTCATTAACAAGGGTAGAAGAGCAGAGGTGTTATAAATATTAAGTTGTCCATAAGGGATTCTTGGAAAAACAGGGAACGCTTGAATTCCCATGTAACTTTTCTTCTCCCCATGAATGAAGTAAAATGCCAGATTTAGATTCAGACTAATGGAGGTTGTTGCATGGGGACATGCAACAGGACAGTTGGAGGGAGGTGTTGGGCCCATAAATGACCCCTTTTTGACCACCTTTACCTATCTCTTTTTGCCTCATCCTACTCTATTATGTACACTAAACATATGTTTTTCCTTCACTCGGTCCATCAATTCATACAAGTATGGTTAATCGTTGTCTTATTTTATTAATGCTTAGGATTGTTGTAATCAAGGATTTACATCTTAAATTATGCTAACATATGGTGTTTTTATAAAGATAATTTGAGATGTAAAGGATACAGGTGTACCAGGCTGAACATGCCAAGAGAGGAATGAACATTCATTGCTAAGATGATCACCATCCATTCCATCGTTGCCTAAAGAACACGGTCCAAGGATACTATTCCACGAGAGTTGTACAAAGGTAGCTACAAGAGGCTACAACAAATTCAGAGCCAACATCGCTGCTGCTCAAAAATAGCTGCAATCCATGGAGTATCTTCTCAATTGATCATGATCATCATTTCTGGCTCGAGTAACAACCTTCCTATATTTTCTGCTTTCGTCTTGCCATGACTGTAACAGTTTATCGTAATTGGAGCAGCCTGAAGATCAAATATCTTCATGGCTTCCTGATAATAGTGGGAAGATGTTATGATTGTAATTGTATAAATACTGGGAACTATTCCGAGCTAGGGGTTGAAAAATTAATCAAATTTATTGTATAATCTGTGACTAAGGTTGTGTGTTCATCTGCCATTTTAATACAAGGAGTTTGATTCTTCATATCTCGGCATTCTAACGTGTGTTAATTCCAGCATCTCTATGTGAAGGCTGGGCTCAGCTTCCCAGAGGGATTGCTGAGTTAATTAGGTATTTTATTTATTCTGTTGTATGGTTTGTATTTTGTGATAATTTCCTTTATTTATAGTAAGCTACAATAGTCATCGATTTGTTGTGTGTTCATTTGAATGATCAATAATTGCATCTCCTGTAAACTGCAGTGGTGTGGTGTGACAGTCGACTGTGTAGGTTAACTTTCTCTTATGCAACTGTGTGATAGCTGTGACAGCCTTGTTCATCCCTAGTTCTTTCAATTGTTGTTTTATTTAGATTCTTGTAGTTTATTCCTTCACATTTATAATTGTAGAACTTAATTCCTGTACCTTGAATTCCTAGATTAAGTCGAATCAAGATAGTTGAGATGGATCTTTAGACGGTCTGGTAATTAAGGATTTAACTTTCTGCAAAATTAATCTAGATGTTGTTCCTGAATCTTTTAGAATGGTTTGGTAATTAAGGATTTAACTTTCTGTAAAAGTAGTCTAGATGTTTGGTTACTGAATCTTTTAATTATAGATTAAGGATTGTAAGAAGGTATTTGTGATTGCATTCTTAAGAATGTAAGCTAGATTAAGTAGATTATGGGATGAGTTCAGCTGAACAGGAAAGTAGGGTCATTCATTTACAACATCATCTACTTAGTGTTTAAGCATATATAGTGCACATTATCCTTGAAATAAGAGACTTCCTTGGGTTGACAATTTATATTGAACACTCTGTATGTTGGCTTTAATTAACTTGCATATAGGGTGCCCAACATTTTGGCGTCGTTGCCGGGGAGGATAATTATTAGACACCGTAGAAGTTGCATCAAGTAATTATATTTATTCATTCTTCTTCATTTTTTAAGTTTGTTTGTTTTGGGTTGCATGAATACAAGAAGGGTATAGCGTGACCATCTTATAAATCCCAGAACCCCACAGAACACTAACATCGCAGGTGCTTGAGGCCATGGGTGAAATCCAGCATTGGGAAGAAGAACATTCATTAATGACCTGGTTGATAGGACCAATTCTTCTACTGGGGTTCGCTATCAGGAAACACCTATTAGAAGAATCCCAGTTACCCCTGGAGTGGTAGCATTAGTTTCCACAGTGGAGAACACACGAGGAGCTGCAACACCCTCGGATATCCCTGTGGAGGAAGACAGAGTTAGTATTGCGGGATCAGCTGACTGAGATTTTGTCTATCACATTAATGGGAAGGTTGTGACTGAAGAGGAGTGGACACAGTTCCATAAAAAATTTAATGATCAGTGGAAGGACAAAGAGGATAAAGCAGAGGAAGATATTAGCAACAGACACAATCCCAAAGATCACAAAGAAGAAATGGATGAAAATCATCATCATGAGGGTAAATTCCTGCCTGAAGGGATGATTACTACACTTCAGTTCCCAATTCAACATCAATAGGGGATATCCCCCATGAAAAATATATCGCCATCGGTGTTGCCTCACTTTTATGGAAAAGCGACAAAGGATCTAGATGAATTTCTTTTTGAATTTGACATCCTCTGTCGTAGCTACGACTTCACCACCAATGCATAGAAGCTAAAACTTTTTCTTTCCACTCTGAAGGACAATGCATTACATTGGTTCATGAACCTGGGAGGGGGAACCGTCACTACCTGGGACCAGATGAAACAGGTGTTCCTAGAGAAATATTAGGAGTATTGCAATACCAAGGACAAGAGAGAAGAACTGTTTAAAATAGTACAAAGGGACAATGAAAGTCTAGAATATTTTGTTGAAAGGATTTTATATAATGTGTCGAGAGCTGGACAGACTAATATGAGGTTAGATGTGCCCAAAATAATCCTACTTCGTGGGATTAGGGAAGCTTTCCTACACATGTTGAAACTATTAGGAAAGGGGGTATCTCAAAGGAGTCCTTCGAAAATATCATTGCCATTGTGCAAAATATATTCCAGGGGATCTTCCAGGAACAACAAACATGACAAATTAGAATGTGATGTCTTCAACAAAACACAAAAGTCATTTAATGGAGGAGCCACCTGGGAAAAAATAGGTAATCTCCTTGAAAATTTCAAGATAGAAATGATGAGCTCCATATGCTAGAAAATAGATGTTCTGAGGGAAAAGCAAAAACAAGCAATAGAGGATCTCACACTTGGTATATTCTGCCCTAAATGTAGGAAGAACCACCCTCTGAAGGAGTTCCCGCTCGATGAGGTAGAAGTGTGTCAGCTATGTGAGCTAAACCATGACACAAAATAATTCCCTTCACTACCTCAAGTGAAGGCAGTTCTGCAAGCATCAATTCCAGATGTGGAACTGACCTACTTTATTGCACAGAAAAATCCCTGGCAGCCTCGAAATCAAGGTATGGATCCATACTTGTTTCCATTTTTGAACAACATGAATAATTGGAATAATATGCAGCACATGAATACACAATTCCCTTCATATTATTCTAACCCTCAATGGTATCCCTCTCAACCTCCGATGCAAAATTTTAACTCCTGGAACCCTAGACACAGCCACCAAACTAACAAAATTCTTGGTCTCATGGATGGAGGAACTTCCATCTAGGGAACCAATTCCCCCATAACTAAACTCCTCAACATCTTCCACATCAAACGTTTCCTCATCAACCTTACCCTCCTCAACAATATCCTCAACCTTATCAGCAATCGCAACTGCAAATCTAGAATAATGCTACCCCCAATATGTTGATACGACCACAGCTACCTGCTCAACCTAATCCCAAACCAAATAATAAAGTAGTCCATCAGTTTGAGACTGCCAACACGCCCGCTTACTCCATTAATTCTGTACCCTACAACGACATCCGCTTACAATCAGGGAGGGTAGTGGAGCCTTTGAACATTGAGGATGTTCCATCCTCTGTGCGTGAAGAAAGGATGAATCCACAGTATTTATCCAATACAATGACCCCCATTATTGAAGACGCTGAACATCCTACTAATATGCTGACCGAGACACAAAAAGACACATTTATCGACACACAGCCTACACAATTGATTAGGGAACCACCATACCCTAAAATATTAATATTACCAAAGGTAGTGGGACAACTTCAATTTAACCTCTTAGGAGAGTTAAAAAATATTTATGTTAAAATTCCACTCCTTCAGGCCCTTCAAGACATACCTATCTATTCCAGAACCGTTCGAAATCTGTGTACAAGGAAACCAAGAAGAAAACCCATGGATCCTCCCACTGTTCATGTCATAGGGAAATTATCTGAATTAATAATGGGGAAAACCCTATTGGCAAAATACAATAATCCTGGGAATCCCACTGTCACTTTGCAGATTGGGAGCACACAAATACCCAACGTACTGGTAGACTTAGGTGCAACAATTAACGTCATGACCATTGAAACTGTAAGGAAACTTGGGATCACTAAGCTCAAGCCAACTTCTATCATTTTAGAACTAGCAGAGAGATCCACTATTAAACCTAAAGGAATCTTGGATGATCTCATTATCTTAGTCGATTCCTGGGAATATCCTACTGATTTCTTGGTTTTACAACCTAAGTCGCAGCTAGGAGGACACCCATTGATCCTGGGAAGGCCCTGGTTAGCTATAGCTAATGCTTGCATCAGCTTTCAGTCTGGGTCTATGACCATATCAGATGGAACCGAGATAAAGAACCTCACTCTCTATCCTCCAGCTCAGCCGAGATTAGAAGCTAAAATTATGTTATGGATGGAGCTAGAGGAAGAAGAGGGCGTTGAGCCATTATTAATGATAGGGAAGGCCTTGAATTTTAAAGATGAAACTGAAGACGATGCCATTAATAATTTCATCAGTGAACCCTCTTCTGTCAATAAGAAAATTTATCAGATCCTGAATGTTACCCCAGATGAACAGGAACTCCTAATCACTCTCTTAAAAAAACACAAGGGGGCATTTTCCTGGGAGTACACAGACATGAGGCGCATCCCTTATAATCTGTGCACCCATCACATTTATATCAAAAGTGACTCCCGACCTGTGTGCCAGCCTCAACGAAGAATGAATCCCAATCTTAGGGACATAGTGAAGGAAGAACTACAGAAACTATTGGAGGCAGGATTTATATATCCGATTTCAGATAGCGAGTGGTGTCTCCACTCGTGATAGTACCCAAGAAGAATGGTAAATGGAGAGTCTATGTGGACTATAGAGAATTGAACAAGGCAACACAGAAAGATCACTTTCCCTTGCCTTTCATCGATCAAGTACTTGACACCTTATCGAGGAAGAAGTTTTTCTCCTTCCTGGATGGGTTTAGTGCGTATAATCAAATCCATATTGCTCCTGAAGACCAGGATAAGACTACCTTGACTTGTCCCTGGGGAACTTTTGCATATAGAGTGCTTCCCTTTGGCTTATGCAATGCACCAACCACATTTCAAAGAGCTGTGATTGGCATATTTTTAGAATTAGTTAATGATAGTATGGAAATTTTCATGGATGATTTACTCCTTATGGAAAAGACTTTGAAAAAGCATTGAAAAACTAGGAAAAGGTTTTAACTCGTTGCGAATAGACCCAGCTATCTTTGAGCACTGAAAAGTGTCATATGATGATGAGTGAAGGGGTAGTGTTTGGGCATTTTATCTCTAATGATGGCATCCAGGTAGACCCCTCTAAAATCAAGGTAATAAAAAACATACCTACTCCTAGAACTCAAAAAGAAGTGCAAAGTTTCTTAGGGCATGCTGGATATTATAGAATATTTATAGAAAACTTTTCCAAACTTGCCTCTCCTTTGTTTTCATTGTTAATGAAGGATGTGCAATTTACTTGGAATGAGGCATGCCAGACAGCGTTTGTTAAACTTAAGGAGAATATGTCCACAAATCCCATCCTAAGAGGGACCAATTGGGCCTTGCCTTTTCAAATTTCTTTAGATGCCTCTAATACTGCCATTGGAGCAGTTTTAGGACAGCAGGATGGTTAAGCACCTTATGCAGTTTATTATATTAGAAAAAACTTAGCCCCTGCTGAACTTAATTATACTGTTACCGAGAAGGAGTTTTTAGCCATTGTTTACTCCATTAACAAATTCCGACATTATATCACTGGATATCCTACCTTTGTGCACATTGACCACTCAGCCATCAAATATCTAATGAATAAACCTGTTACAAATGCTCGGGTAACTAGATGGCTGTTATTATTATAGGAACTTGAATAGACAGACCTAGAAAATAAAATATTGTCACCGATTTCTTATCTCCTTTTACTAACACTGATGATAATCTGGATGTTGAGGACTCTTTTCCAGATGAACACTTATTTGCAGTTTCAGCTCACTCCCCTTGGTATGCAGATGTCTCTAACTACTTGGCTACAGGGAAGCTTCCGACACATTTGTCAAAAAGAGAAAAGAGGAAAATTATTCAACAAAGTGCCAGGTTTTGTTGGATAGACGGTCATCTCTTCTACACAGGCCCTGATCTTGAGATCAGAAGATGTGTAAGAGAATATGAAATATTCCATATTTTGAAGGCCTGCCACGACGAGCCTTGTGGGGGACATTTTGCAGATAGGAAGACAGGACACAAAACACTGAGAATGGGCTACTATTGGTTGACCCTATTTAGGGATGCAAAAAGATATATCCAGTCTTGTGACAGCTGCTAGAGGATGGGCCAACCTAATAGATTGGATCAAATGCCTCTTCAACCACAATTGGTGGTTGAACCTTTTGACAGATGGACCTTAAATTTTGTTGGTCCTATCAGCCCTCATTCCAGGAAGAAAGCCTATGTTTTGGTTTATACTGACTACATGACGAAATGGGTAGAAGCTGTGGCTTTGGTGAAAGCCAATGACCAGGCTGTGAAGGATTTCTTGTATGGTGAAATCTTTACCCATTTCAGAGTACCCAAGGAAGTGGTTACAGATGGAGGACCTCAGTTTGTGTCACATCAATTTGAAGCTCTGCTACATAAGTACTATATTCAACACCGGATAGCTTCACCATACCATCCCCAGGCCAATGGCCAGGTGGAAAGCACTAACAAATTTATTGAACCCTTCCTTACCAAAACGGTCAGGAACCATCGTAGAGACTGGGATGATAGACTTCCGGAAGCATTGTGGGCATATCGTACTACTTGGTGCAATACTACAGGTTTCTCTCCTTATGACTTGGTGTATGGGAAAAGTGTCATCTTCCCCATTGAATTTGAAATCAAGACTTTGAATACAGATACGAAGGTAAACTTAGATGTGATTGAATCCCATAAGAGAAGATTGAATCAATTGAATGAACTTGATTAGAACCGTTTAGCTGCTGTGGATCAGACAATATTAATATAGCAATAGAGATCCAATTGGCACGACTGATTCATCAAAAAGAAAGTCTTCTGTGAAGGAGATTGGGAATTATTATACGATTCAAAATTCAAAAGGGACTTCAAGGGTAAGTTACACACAATATGGTTGGGACCATACCTAGTAGGTAGAGTATTTGATAATGGTACAATCCACCTGGTAACCATTGATGAGAATCATGCACTATTATTTGCTAATGGTCACAGGATGTGACTATACCATAAGCCCATTTCAAAAGACGCATTCACTTCACAGATTGCAGCTGATCCAGAATACCAGTTAGAACAAGGGAAGGAATCTTTCTCCACCCCTGTCAATCTTTAGATAATCGCTGTAAATCTTACATAAATTTTTGTACATAAATAAATTGATATTTTTACTATTAATTTTATCTTTTTCCTTTGCACTTGATCCATTTTTTGTTTTAATAATATGTGCAGGGATGCACCTAAGGAACAATGGTCGTTATTGGGCCTGTGGACTAGGGTCGTCCTTTTGTAACTTCCTGCATCAGAATAACACTCCTTGAACAAGTTTGTTGCAGCTGCAACACTGTAATACTTTTGCCTATTTTTTCATTTTTCTGCAGCTGCAACACCGTAAAATACCTCCCTTTACCCCATTCCGCGCAACTACAACACCGTAATACTTTGCCTATTTCTCCATTTTTCTGTAGCTACAACACCGTAAAATACCTCTCTTTACCCTATTCTGCGCAATTGCAACACCGTAAAACATTGCCTATTTTTCTATTTTTCTACAGCTACAACACCATAAACTCTCGCCCTTTACCCCATTCTGCACAGCTGCAACACATAAAATCCCACCCTTTACCTCGTTCCGCACAGCTACAACACCGTAACTTAATGCCTTTTTCCGATTCTGGCAGCTGCGATACCGTTTCACTTTTGTCCATTTTTACCTTTTCCGGCAGCTGCGACACCGTTCCATTTTTACTATGTTTACCTTTTATGGCAGCTGCGACTCTGCCAAAACTGGCTGATTTTTCTATAATTCACAGCTGCTACTCTGCCAAACTGCTTGATTTCTCTATGGTTCGTGGCTGTGACTCCTCCATTATTGGCAGAACTCTTTGCAACCTTAGTTAGTGACTCCTCTAGATCTGGCCCCAATTCTTGATGCCGACGATTCTGATTTACTTCACAGCATTCATTATGTTTCCAACAAGATTGACATGATGGTTTTTGTCCACCGATAAAAAAGGTCATTACACCACCCCTGAAATAATGATTAAATTTAAATGGCTGCACTTCACACGCTTTACTATTCTCAAAGGTCACCGTTCATCGCATATTTTCGAAGGTATGGTTCTGATTATTTACTTGATTAAGATTTAACTAGATTTGACAACATTAATCATACATTCCTTTCTGTGCCCAATATTATTACATCTGCATACCATTAACTGTCCACTCGTATGACTTAATGGCCATTTAAGTTAGCTGATAACCACCACCTTTCCTGATTTGGGATAAAATTCCAAACATTTCCATGTTCTTAAACTTTTCGAATTTTCCCAACTCCACTCTCAGCTATTCATGCATACTCTATGCTTTAACCTCCATTGTCGGGACCTGTAATCTGTTGGACTGATAAAGAATTCTGAAGTCAAACAAACATGGGTATCCCAACTCGGCAGGAACCTCCAAATACGATGCCGAACCTCCAAATACGCGAGAATTGAGAAGAAATAATAATAATATTATCATTAATTATAATTAATAACATCCACATGTATAGACTGGGTGCATCCATGGAGATGGGTTACACTTTTTGTCAAGGCTCTTTTGGAAAAAACAAAAAAATTTACCTCGATTGAGCAATTTTTAAACCCTTGATTGAGGTCTTAACATCTCAATCGAGGGTTTAGAACAATCTCGATCGAGGGTTTAGCAGAATATCGGTTGAGGGTTTAATAAAACCTTGATCGAGGTGTTAAGACCTCGATCGAGATCCCTATGTAAAAAGAATTATAAAAAGAGGTTTTCAGAACTACTTCGACCGAGGTTTTAACAGTAGCTCAATCGAGGGTTTATTAGACCCTCGATCGAGGGTCTAATAAACTCTCGATCGAGCTACTGTTAAAACCTTGGCCAATGGATTTGAATACCTCAATTGAGGGCCTGAAAAATAGAGAATTATCCCTCTTACAAGAAAATCAATATTTCTCTGTGTCTTCCATGGGTGTGAACCCTACCATTCATGACACATAATTGAGCAAAGTTTATACCGATAAATTCATCATTGAATCCTCTATCCATTGAGGTAACATGCATGTGTTTTGGCATTCATATGTTCTTTTAATTCATTCTAAAACTTATACTTAGAAAACTTGACAACAACTTTGAAGCAACTCAAAGAAAAATCCGCAGGGTAAAAATACAAATCCAAAAATTTCTTAAAAATGCACAGCCCACACATCGGTGCGTCTTCTTCAAAAGGGTATCTTTGGTTTTTCAATTTTTGAAAACAATGAAAAAAAATATGAGATAAACACACATGTGTATAAAATGATGCTAAAATCAGATGTGGTCAATTTCAAAAAATTATAAATAATTGTATATTGCAAAATAAATTAACAAAAAAATGTGCAAACCAGAGTGCATTTTGTGTAGATCATGCTCATTTATATATTTATATTTTTAAATTATTAATGTAATATTGAATTATTGGGGTGAGACACGAGCCACTTATTAACTTCTTCAAATATTTAAGGTCACACAGTTCATTAAATGCGAAATTTTACACATTAAATGACATCGAAATATTTTTTAAAAATTATCCTTGGGAAGCCAACATAATGTTCTACAATTCTTTTTTCTTTTTATTGCAAGTCGAAATTCACATGGCATATCTGCATTTCTAGGACTTCTATCTAGCACATGAGTAAAAAATCAGGTTTTCATCGCCAAATTTGGCCAAAAAGTGTTACCCACCTTCATGGAATCACCCATGTATTTAATTGCTAAGTACCCTAGCACTAATCTATTACACTTTCTTAATAAACAAGGTGCATTCACTGATTTAATTAATCACGATTACTAGTTAAACTATACAACTATCCTAGGTTAATGTTTATCAAGGATATTTCATACTCACAACACTACGCTTAATTGTTTATTACGATGTATACATACAATTAACAAATAGTGTTGTCGAATCATTCTTCCACATGCCCTAACACCTAAAAATCCATTATCTAAATTGATCAATGCACAACTATCATGTTTCTTACTACAACTTATATGATTATCTGACATGTTACGTATTTGTATATTGATACTAGCATGCATGTGCAAGGTGCACATTCATGGCCAGTACATGCACAAGTTGAACATGTACTATAAATATACCACATAAATTATAACTGATAGTAATAATACGTCACACAAATAGGACAAGTATACATATATAATATAATTGCTTTAACATTCTCAGTTATTTAACAGTTACTCCCTTTTATGATTTCCTATCTTACCTTTATTTTCTTATTAACCGGTAAAAAAAGATGGGTTCCTACCATCACTAATTCAGTATCATAAAACACCCAACCCTCAACAATACTAACTAACATAGCCTCCCATCCTAACCTACGTCTGCATCCTCCCTTTCCTTCCTTTGCTAGTACAAAGTGGATTCCAGCTGTACTGACCTAACCATACAGAACCTAGGAGCGGTAGTGTCGACTAACTAGTGAACCTAGCCTCTCCTAGTAGGCATTCGACCATTGTCATCAAAAAAACTTGGGGAGCATGTCTCAGCACTGCTCTCCCATGACCTCGGGTATCATAGTGACATAGGGTGGGAAATACATCCATCCCTCTCAACACACTGGGTCTATACCCGATCAAACCATATTGTGCTGCTATTGAGGTTATTGGTATGTGTCATCATATCATTGCTTTGGTAATTAAGGCTATCTGCAATATATGTACTACGTCATGCTTCACATCACGTACCCGACTATTACATAGCCACTATACCCCACGGGTTATCACTTTGCAAACAAACATTCATAACATTATTAAATCAATAGCTGGTCCATATTATCAACATTATTTCCTTTCATCACATATAATAATTAAATAAATCACGAGTGGGTATCCATGTATCACATCATATCAATAACAACAATCAAACATATATTTATGAAACAAAGAAATATCCTAGTGACCACAACATAGTAATCTCATAAGCATAATAACATCATAAAAATGAAAACATCATAACATCATAATCAAAGCATCTGCATAAGCATGATAACATCATAATTAGATCATAAGCATGATAACATAATAGCATCATAATTAGTATATAATCAGGTCTAACATGCCAAATCATAGTTTACTCAGTCTAACTGAGTCTACATATAATAAGCAAATATAGTGTAATAAGTCCACCTGATAAACATGCCTAAGTCAAAATATGGGGCGTTATATACAACCACCCTTTGGGAAGCTTAGTACCTAATTTATTGTCAAAATAGTGAGGGGAAATCTCGATGCATATTCTTTGCATCCTCCCAGGTAGCAGATCCTAGGCTATACTTGTCCCACTGGACCTTAACTTGGTCCACATGGCGACTACGGAGCTGTCGATCCCTACAATCCAGTATACGTAATGGTTCGACCGTGAAGGTTCCCTCATCTACGATGTGCAAGTCCTTCCAATGAATTTTTTTAGTCTCATCAGCTTTGTAATTTCGTAATACTTACACATGAAATGCATTATGAGTTCTGTGCAAGTGGGGTGGCAGTGCACATTCATGTTCCCATCCACATTATAATGTTTTCTATCTATTAGGACCCCTCCTTGTTTTGAACTATGGCTACCATATTCTTTTCCTTCTTCTTGACAATATCTTCTTGACCATTTTTTTGTTTCCCTTTATTGGAGTTAAGATCAACATACATAAATTTCTTACTTGCCTCAATTATATGCTTTTCACAATATGAATTTGTAAGTTCCTTTAGATATAGATAAATAGGTATCCAAGGTACTTCACCACCATCCATGGCTTTTCCAAAGAGAAACCCATCACGATGGCTTTCTTTTGGAATGCATAAGTGTATTTTTTTACACATTTTCCCTATTCTTATCAAACATACTATAACTATTACAATGAGGGTCTATAGCATTATTATTTTGGGTTGCCAAAATCCATTTTCCATTTTCATTTTTTTGGAATGTGTTAGGATTTTGCAATGTGATTTTTGTGTTGAAACCATGACACTAAAAATATTGAAAAATGTGATTTTGTGTCTTTTCCTATATCTATTAGCATCATAGTTTAACCATTTTTGCATTGTATTAACATCACTAAAAAAATTTAGATTATGTATGCATCTTTTTGCATTACATTTGTGACAAATTAATGTCTTATAAAAAACAATGTGTTGTGAAATTGTTGTCATATTTGCACACAATTTTATTTTCATTCTTTCAAGGAGTTCCAACTGACAATTGACAATAGTGCAAGTAGCAGAACCTAATGTTAGGAACCATTGTAGAAATTAGGCAAGCATAGATCCTCCATATAATTGATTTTTTCTCTTCAAAATTCACGTTGATACACTACATTGAAGAAGAAAAACAACCATTATTTAAAATGTTGCTAAGTATCTACTAGTGTGATATACCAACTAGTCTAGATTCATTCGAAATAATGCTCCCCTATCACTTGATTTGATTTTGGTGGGATTGATAAGATCTTCATAACCTAAAATCACAATCTTTCAATTCCACAAGGATGCAAGCCTACCCAAGACACAATTTTGATCTATAACCTTGTATCTATCTGTTATCCACATCAATCATTGTATAACTTATCATATAGTGTAAAAATCCCCTCTTCTTAAAACATTAATTATTGTCAATTGTAGAGGGCTCATCAATTTGAAAATCTTAGTACTCAATATGAATTATTTACATACTTTTGGTTTACATAGAGATAGGCAGGCCATCATTGCTTTTCTTATCATCTTTCTCTTCATTTTTGTTTTCTCCACCATCCTTCTTCTCCCCATCGACATCATTCTTAACCCTACCACCACCATCTTCCTTCATCTACAACCCCGTTCTTTATTTCCCCCATCCTCCTTGTCCCTTCCTAATTGTCTCCATCCTTCTTATATGGGATGATCAGCATATTACTAAATAATTTGCAAATATGAATCCAGTAAATCATTGATATAATGCCATTCAACATTAAAAGATAACATACAAGCACAAAAAATGTACTAAAATACCTTTATTTTTTAACAAGCCATTGTAACCAATCATAGTTGTATTGAAGTTTAAGTGTAAAATAAGGAATAGGTAATACGTGATGAATAATTTTCTTATTTCTTTTCACTCTTTAGGGATGCAACAATTTATTTTCATTGAGAAGCATAGACTAATGTTTCTTCTTGGTGTTGGCTCAATTGGAATTCATGTATTAAGTTCAACAAATCCTTAATTAGTTTCTATATTTTGGAATGTGCCAAAACAACAACACCAATATTGTAGCGTCCCCATTCGTCACTCCAACTACAGGAGGGGTAATTACGAATTACATGTTTCAAAATTTCACCCCTTGGGCCATTGTTCAAACTCATAACTAAATTAAGCCACCCATGGGAAACACAAACTAAGAAATGCAGGTGTAGGTGCATGGTATAAAACACAACAAAATTAAACTATATCCACACACATCATGCATAAAAAATCTTCTCAGGAAGTAAATATAACATCAAATATTCACAACAAAAAAAATACTTATCTTTAAAGAGAATAAGATATGAGGAACTAGTTGTGTAAGAGCAATTTTCCACTCAACTATAGTTATCTATTGTAGATACCACCCCTAATTTCAGGCTATGACAACACTAGGGTGAAGGAAACACCTACATTATTCTCTCTTTGATCCTAAAACCCATTTTCTCTCATGTTTATCCAATCTCCTCACCCCTGGGAACTGCATGCATCTCATTCAACCATCCTAGCCATGCAACTCTCTTCTATTGACCCACACAACAAAAATAAGGCATACTCTTTCTCTGTTCAACTATCCATTAGAGTACCCAATCCTTACAGTGGTCTCTAGTGTGTGCAAAAATAGTCCAACTTGCTATATGATTTTAGAGAACCTCCTATAATTTTGAATTCATGGCCTCTCAGGAATCCAATAGTAGAAAATAAACAATGGGTAAATGTTCCTATTTTGATTCGCCTCTAAGCTCACCTACAACTACCCTCTTTCCTCTAATGTATGCAATTTCCTCTTCAGAATGCTAATTTCTTGTTATTTTCTTAGTCTAGTAATTGGTAATGGAGAAAACAACATGAATGCTACATAGTGTATGGATTTTGAATGGGAAATGAGTGATAAAATCTAAAGTAGATGAGAGGATTGGTGAAAAAACAACTAACATTAATTCTAACCATATAATGGAGGAATATTACAATTGTCATAAAGGTATATACATCCCATGCTTCCATTACTACATGAGAAGAATTTTCCCATCAACCTCAAACTTGCATTCAATGATTGGATTTAATAAGTCAAAAAGGACGTGAATGGTTCATTTAAGAACATGGAAGAAATGGATGAGTTATAAGGTTTACACTTGGAAAAACATAGCTTAATCTCCCATAGGCCTACTTCACTCTTTCTCTCCAGTGGAATCATAGCCCCTCTAGTGCTCTTTACACAACCATCTTGGACCATTTTAATATTTTTTAAAATTATATTATAAATCGATTTTTAGTCACTATTGTGGGGTACGTGTTATATTCTTTGCATGTGCGTGTGGGGTTTGTCATATGATAATCCACGCCCATGTAGTTCTCTACCGCATGCATCGAGCATTGTGTGTGGTGCTAGTTCAGGGGGGGTCCCAGGGGGACACACCGATACCCTATCCTTGCTCCACATAGAAGATACAAACCGAAGGAAAGTTTGAAATTTTTTGAGCTATTTTTTGGTTTTTCCTAAAAAAGTGTAATTTAATGCCAGTTAAGGGATTGTGGTCTATTTCTAATCCAGGTTAACAAATTTCAGTTTTGAATGATGCAAAATACTCACATATTGCATTGTGAGTTGTTAATAATCATAATGAGAAAGTGAGAGGTGCAATTCTAAGTTTTGTTGGTTTTCTAAGTTAAGGGTTTCCAAGGTAAATCTTTGTGTCTTATGTATGAATGCTATGGTGTAATATCTATTTGCTTAAAAATATTTGTATTCTTTGATTATGTACATAGATTCAAAACTTACACGTGGTATGGGAGTTCCATTATTGGCTTGAGGGGGATGCTTTGTTGTTGAGGGTTTGAAGTGGTTGATAGATCTTCGGTATGTGATAAACCTAGGTCCTGTGGGAGTTCCTTAGCGGTGATTTGTGCATTGAAAGAGAATGGAGAGTAGTTCGATAATTGAGATAGAGAAATTTGATGGCTAGAAATTTGAGCTATGGAAGGTCAAAATGGAGGATATTCTTGTAGATTGAGAACATTGGATTATTGTGGATCTAGGTACACAACCCCTTTGATCGACAAAATAAGATTGGGAGGAATTAGAAAGAAGGGTGAGGAGTACAATTTGAATATTTTTATCAAAATCTGTGTTGTTGAATGTGTCTAGAGAAAATAGTGTATCAAAGATATGGAATAAGTTAGGATTTTGTATCAATCAAAATCCCTAGTAAACAAGTTGTTTATGCAAAATAAACTATATCACCTCAGGATGGATAATAGCAACGCAATATTGAATCATCTAAATGTCTAAAATACTCTAGTAATTCAAATAAACTATGTTGGTATTAAAATGGCAGAAGAAGATAAATGCATTACTTTATTATGTTATTTTCCATATTCTTTAGATAACTTGATTATAGCAATAGTTAGTGCTAGCCAAGAAAAATTCAAAATTGATGAAAGAGTAGCATCCCTTCTATCATAAGAAATGAGGTGTAAATCCATGCATAATCATACCATGGATGCCTTGTATATGAGAGGTCATCCTTAGGATAGACATAAAAATAAGAGGTTATGGGGGATATCTAAATCCCTAGGAAAATCTGTGAGGAAATGATGGAAATGTGGTAAAGCAGGGCACTATCAAAATGATTGTAGATCTAAGAATGTTAAAAAACAAAGAAATCTAATGATACCACTTCCATAGGGGTGAACATATCCTCAAATGAAGAAGGACATTTGTACCTAACTTCCACAAGTACCTATTTAAATTGTGATGTATGATTGATTGACTTGGGTGCATCTTTTCATATGACTCACCATAGGGAGCGTTTTTTTAATATGAAAAGTGCAATGGAGGAGATGTGTTCCTAGGAGACGATTCAACAACCAATATCATCATACATGAAATATTTAAGTTGCATATTAAATATCGGAAGCATTAGAACTATACCTAGAGTACTACATATTCCAAATCTAGCGAGAAACTTAATATCCATCGGAAAGATGGGTGATGTAGTTTTATAGACTATGTTTGCAAAAGACACATGCAAAATGGTTTGATGATCGATGGTCTTGATGAGGTGAGTTCCGAATAAAAATCTATACAAAATATGGGAAGCACCATCATCAATGAATGTAATAGTTATGGTATTCCTAATGAAGGAGATAAAGAAGACAAAACCCCAACTACGTCTGGAGGAAAGACAATGCTATGCCATTAAATATTGGGGCATATTGGAGAAAAGTTCCTTTAAGAATTTCAAGGTAAAGGTTGGTTGAAGGTACGTTTTATTGCACACTAGATTTTTATTTCTATGAACATTGAATATATGGAAAACAAAATCAAGTCAGATTTGCATCTAGTGCTCGAAGAGAAAATAAAATTTTAGAGCTTATACATAGTGATGTGTTTGGACCTATGCATGTTCTATCATTAGGTAGATCTATGTATTATATTTCATTTATAGATGATTTCTCAAGGACACCTCAAGGAACACATGGAATTATTTCCTTTAAAAGAAATCTTGAGAATTTAATAAGTTTAAAGAATTTAAGGCTCTTGTTACTTGTAGACAATCAAACCGAAAATAAAATAAAGGTATTGGGGACAGAAAATAGTGGGGAGTTCTGCAAGAATTAATTCAAGGATTTTTTTAAGAAGTGTGATATAACAAGGCAAAATACTACTCCATAAAAACTCAATAGAATTGATTTGCATGAAGAATGAATAGGATGTTGATGGAAAAGGAAAGGAGCATGCTCAATAGTCATGCCGAGATATGACATTAATTATGGGAAGAACCAGTGGATACTACTAGTTACTTGGTAAATAGAACACCCATATCAACATTGGTTGACAACAATCCACATGATGTATGGATTGGTAATAAACCCTCTATTAAACATCTGAAGGATTTTTTTTTTTTATGCATATGTACATGTTCCAAAGGAAAAAAAGTAGTAAGTTGGATAATACAACTGAAAATGTATCTTTATTGGTTATAAAGATGGTGTGACAGGTTTTAACCTTTGGAATACTATAACTAGAATATTGTTTATAGTCAAGATATTTCTTCTAGAGATATCAAAGATGTTACCAAATATGAAGTGACTCCAATGGAAAAGGAACTAGAGAAAATATTGTTTGAGTCTGAGGATGAAGAATTTGACTCAACATAAGAAGCTAAATCAAATAAGAAAAACCTCATACCCTAGTTTTGAGGAGATCATATCAAGAAAGAAGGAAACTTGAAAGGTATTCCCCTCCTATTTTTTGGTCTAGTTTTGATTTATCTATTACTGATGATGATCCTAGAAATGTGAATGAATCTACTGATTTAGAGGATAACGATCTCTAGAATAATGTCGTGGTTGAATAAATTGATGCATTGGACAAAAATAAAGCCTGGTTTATAGTTGAATTACCACATGGAAGTAAAATTGTTGGTAGAAAATGGTTGTTTAACAAGATTTTGAATGCATGAGTTAAAGTGGAGAAGCACAAAGCCGGCTTAGTAGCAAAGGGATATTCCTAGGTAGAGAGAATTGATTTTGGTGAAATATTTTTTCCAATTGCTAAATTAAATTCTATTAGATTCCTTCTTGCTATTGATGTTGCTTTTGATATTAAAGTAGAGTAGATGGATGTGAAGACGATATTTTTACAAGGGGATCTTGAAGAAGAAATCCACGTGAAACAAAAATAATGGTTTACAATAAAGGGAAGGAAAGAGATGGTATATAAGCTATGAGAAGCACCTTTATCATCTAAACCAATCTCCAAGGATGTGTTACCAAAATTTTGACATATACATCCTTGGATTGGGGTTTGTGAGAAGAAAGGTTTATCAATGTGTATAGTCCAAACAAGTTGGTGGTCACTTCATTAATATAGTATTGTATGTTGATGACATGTTGTTGATTGGAAACAACAAAAATGACATAAAAAAGGTCAAGTCACAACTATACTCCAAATATAACATGAAGGGTATTAGTGCCGCAAACTTTACGCTGGGAATGGATATTAAATGAGATCATTCAAACAGGAAAATCTGGTTGATTTAGAGAAAAAAAATTGAGATGATATTACAGAGATTTAACATGAAGTAAAGTAAGCATGTGAAGGCCCCATTCTTTCAAATGCAAATTTATATGTATATCAATGTCTCAAGACACGGGAATAGGAAGAAGATACATCACGAGTTCCATATCTAGTGCGGTTGGTAGTTTGATGTATGTAATGGTCTATACTAGACCATACATTTCTCATACAGTGGGAGTTTTGAGCAGAGATATGTGCAAATGTGCCAAAACAACAACACCAATATAGTAGAGTTCCCATCCGTCACTCCAACTACAGGAGGGAGTAGTTGTGAATTACGTATTTCAAACCCGTTGGGCAATTGTTCAAATTCATAACTAAATTAACCTACCCATTGCAAACACAAACTAAGAAATACAGTTGTAGGTGCATGGTATAAAACACATCAAAATTAAATTATATCCACACACACATCATGCATAAGAAAACATACTCTTCACAGGAAGTAAATATAACATCAAATATTCACAACAACAAAAAATACTTATATTTAAAGAGAATGAGATATGAGAAACTAGTTGTAAGAGAAATTTTCCACTCAACTATAGGTATCAGTTGTAGATACCACCCCTAAGTTAGGCTATGAGACCACTATGGTGAAGGAAACACCTACATGCTTCTCTCTTTGAACCTAAAACCCATTTTCTCTCATGTTTATCCAATCTCCTCATCCTTGAGCACTACATAAATCTCATTCAACCATCATAGTCATGGAATTATCTTCCATTTCCCCACTCAACACAAAGAAGGCATTCTCTTTCTCCATTAAACAATCCCTCAAAGTACCTAATCCTTAAAGTGTTCTCTAGTGTGTGTAAAAAGTGTCCAACTTGCTATATGATTTTAGAGAACCTCTTATAATTATGAATTCATGGCCTCTCATGCATCCAAGAGTAGAAAATAAATAGTGGGTAAAGGTTCCTATTTTTCCTAGACTCTAAGCTCACCTACAACCATCCTCTTTCCTCTAATGTATGCAATTTCCTCTTCACAATGCTAATTTCCTGTTATTTTCTCACTTTGGTAATTGGTAACGAAGAAAACAATTTGAGTCGTCCTTGCCGCCCAATATGAGGGTTTTATAACTAGGGGACTTAGTAACTAGGTTGTGCTTGTACTAGTGTGACATAGGGTCTATTTTGATATGTTGGCACTATATGCCTAGGCGTTCCAGCGATTCCCCACACACAGTACACACGACTATGAAATCTAAAAGAAATGCATTAATAATGCACCCTATCGCCAACTAATCTACACCTCAAAGATAATACTTATTTTGTGTGTGTGAGTGTATATATATATATATATTGGTTGTTAGAAATTCCCATCACTCAGGGCTATTGCATTTCAACTATTAGCTAAGAAGTATCCACCCATCGGCATCTACGCCATCAAAATCACCCAGGGATCGCACCCAGCCTGGGCCACACCAACCCTTAACATGGATAGTTTTTTGGGTGTCTCCTCCCAATTAACTCACCCCTAAGGGGATTAAACCTGGGTTGCCCTACTAATAAGACCCACCCCTTAACCGAACAAGCTAGTGAAAATTGACGATACTTAATTTTATATTAAAAGAAATAATAAATTATATTATATTAAATAATCAATTAAGAAAATATATTCTAAAACCATAAAATTTGTCTAAACTCACTACAATACTAAAATTAAACCCACTACAATACTGTTGAAATAATATAACTTTGAAGAATATTTTACTTGTACTTTACATTATTATTATTATTCCTCCTTTGAGAGATGTCATTGATGTAAAAGGTCATGTAAAAGTCATGAGGTAAACCCTTTGTTGTAAGTTGGGTCAATAGTACCCCTAAAAGACTAATATAATTATTATTGTGAGTTCTCCTAGGTAGGTTGGATCTGTCGGTTAAATAGGTCTTCCCAATTAGGTAAAATGTTAGTTGGGAACTAGTATAAATAGAAAGGCACCCTCCCTCATTTATACACACTCATACTCATTTGTATTACACAAGAGAGAGAAAGAAGGAGTGTTAAATTCGTGAACCATTGATCTACAGGAAAACATGAAAGTTGTAGGAAATTAATTATGTAGTGGAATAATCAAATAGAATGTACACTGAATGGGAAATTCATTGCCCATTTTTCAGATAAATTGGACAAGAATTGCTTAGATAATCACAACATTAATTTTCATTCATTAATCAATAATACAATGATTATACAATAAATAGAATTCGAATGCTAAATATATGATTCGAATCTATCATTTCTAACTAACTAATTAGCTAACTCAGTGTGTCTAAATGACTATTGGAGCTCACTAGTCTAACTCTAGATGTATAAATCAGTCTACAATCAGTTAACTAATGAGGTAGGTGGAAAAAACGCACCACTCTTCCTACATGCATGCAAAACTAGTGCTAGGTTAACTGAAAGTGATCTAGATGATTGTAACTAGAGGTTAAGTAAATTAAACCAAAGAAACTGCTATGTTGTAGCTTTGAACATCGAACCATGTGAGTTAAAATAATCTCTAGGTGTTAGGATCAAGTGTCCAGGCGAATGCAGGATGTCTTCGTCTTTAATAGTATTGTGAGGAGATGAGCATGTGATCAAGTAGAAAGGTAGAGAAGTACTGGTACCATGGAGAGTGAATGCTTGAGCTCCATAATCTGATATATTTCCTAAAATATCCAATGATTCACAAAATCTAATATCAACAAACTCATGAGAGAAAACTAACATCGAATCCCCAGCAACAATATTGAAAGAGACTTAAGGTACTTGATTTTTCACACCAAAATTGATGAGAACAGATACAAGCATGACTAGATGCTCTTGAAACTTAAAATTCAAACCAAATAAGGACATATCAGATCCAAATAAGGTCATATCAAATTCAAGAGTGTGGAACAAAGGTTTCAAGTGCTCTACTGAGATGGTAGATGCACAATTTTTTCCTTCTTCAACAAACTCTGAGTATTGGTGCAAACAATCATGTAGGAAATTTATGGAAGCTATAGATCAATGAGGGTGAAATAATAACTCCTAAAATATGATATTTCCTCCAAAACATCCAAAGTATCACTTTTTTGCACACCAGCAGCAACATTAGAGAGAGAGAAATCGAATTCCTCTTCATTTTCTGAAGCAATCACTGACAAACTTTGCACAAAATTTAGAATCGAAGAATCATTGGAGAATGCCTGAGTAGAATGGAAGGAGATTTTTTCTTCAATAACAAAGATCCAAATGTCTTCTTCTGGGTCAACTATATGAGAAGATGAGATATCAGATATCTCACAAACTTCTGGAGCAACAAGAGAAGGAGTCACTACTAGGAGACTTTCAACAATTCGAATTGATTGAGTTGAAGATTATGCTTCTTGTTCATCTTGAACAACTTCATCTAAGAGAATAGAGGCAGATAGTTTCGAAGGAAGAACTCTTGTGGTGTTGGTTGCACTCTCCAAATTGCTAGAATGATCCTCATTGTGCTTTCCAAAGGATCTACCCAATTTTGTCCAGAGATCCTTTGGGTGTTCAACAAAATCAATAAGGTAGCGCATGCTTGTAGAAAAAGCCAGACATATCCTTCCAAAATCTCTATCACCATCATTTATCCAGTCATTTTCAAATTCATAATACTCTTTACCAATTCCAATAGATACCTCATAGAGACCTTGTCTCTTTAGAGATGAAATCATCTTCAATTTCCACTCTGAATATCTTGTGAATGGAGTAAGAAGAGGAACTGATACTCTTGAATCCATATTGAAGTTGTACATGAAAAATATCGATGCAAAACAATCCAATTCACAATGATATGTCAGTTCAAACCCTTCCACCTCGACTTGTGCACATTTTCAGAGTCAGTCACACATGCGGGGACTTCTCTGGACAGAATCTAGACTTAGCAAGGCAAAGATTGCAGGAATTATATGGAAACTGAGCTGCTTTTGGTTCACAATGGAGGTTTCTAAATTTTGCAGCTATCCTGAACAAGGCTATGATACCATGCTAAATTTTTGCACCATTGATCTACAAGAAAATATGAAAGTTGTAGGAAAGGATTTATGCAGTGGAATAATCAAAGAGAATGTACACTGAACCTGATATACATGCCACATATTTTAGATAAATTAGACAAGAATTGCTTAGATAATCACAACATTAATATCCATGCATTAATAAATAATTCAATGATTATACAATAAATAGAATTCAAATCTATCAGTTCTAACTGACTGATTAGCTAACTCATTGTGTCTAAATCACCGTTGGAGCTCACTAGTCTAATTCTGGATGTCTAAATCAGTCTACAATCAATTAACTTATGAGGTAGGTGGTAAAAATGAGCCACTCTACCCGCATGCATGCAAAAATGGTGTATGCTAACTGAAAGTGATATAACTGATTGTAATTGGAGGTTAACTCAACATAATTTCTTACCTACCACAACCAACTGATGGAGGCTACTGGTGGTGCTCAGAGTGGGATCCTATAATGTAGGGATTGGTCCGAGAGGCACATAAAATAATGCATTCACATGCACTAAGTGGCATATAAACTATAGATGTTCCCCCCCACACTTTAGTACAGTAATAATAACTCCCTAAGTCAGGGAAAATGACCAGATAAACTATATTTGACAAAGGAGGATTAATTAATCCTAACAAGGAGAGACATAGAAGGAGGAGAACTAGTGTATGTGGTGTTTTGTCTCTTATGTTTGGGGTTTGGTATCTCACTTGATGAGTGTTGGGAAAGGAAAAGTGCACAAAAAAGAAGATGACACACAAGGAAAGGAGGAAAAGTGCGTGCGTGAAAAGGGAAAAGTAGGCCTAGAAGGAAGCAAATGAACCGATGCAGAAAGATAAAACATGCGGGCGACAGAGGAAGGCAGGATAAGGATGGAAAGGAAGTGCAGAACAGAGGAAGTTACGACAAGGTTGGTGCGATGAGGAAAAGCACATCCAGATTCGTTGAAAGAGGTAGGTAGAAGAGTTAATGTTGGACAGGCGGAAGTCAAGGAAGACTGCAGAAGGACGAACCAGCAGAAGATGGAAGGATAGTTTTGCAGCTAGTTATGACTAGTACAGAGGAGCTAAAGGAAGTTCTTGTGGCTAGTTAAGGATGTGGTTAATGTCATGCAGGACTCTTGCAGCTAGGTATGGGCCGATATTCAATGTAATTGCAGACATTTTGTAACCATTTGAGTCTGTAATAACTGACTAGTACTCACTCGACCCTACATGGTATTGAAAATGTTATAAATAAGAGGAACCCATTCTATATAAGGGTTAGCTTCAGTGTTGTTGTTGTTGTTATCTTGGAGAGGTAGCTTCAAGAATTAGATTCAGTAGCAGTTCAGTAGTTGGCTCAAAGAGGATATTCTAGTAGAAGGATAAGGTTGTTGAGCCATGGATCTTGCAGCTGTGTGCGCAGGCCGATAGTAAAGTAGAAGAGATGATCTAGGCTGTGTGTGGTTTAGTGAGAGTAGATACAAGTAATAAACTAGAGAGCATAAGAGAAAGAATATTGATTCAGAAAGACATATCTTAAGAACAATCTGCAAGTTGCGGGCTGCAAGGTGCTACATATATTTCTCTTGCAAGATGAAGAGCACCATGGTGGTTTTTCCCAGATGGGTTTCCACATTATTTCCTATGTTATATGAATGAATGTTGTTAAATGGTGAATTTTTATGTAAATGGTTCCTTATCTTACATTATTACAGTTACAGTTTTTGTTGAATGCATGTCACAGTATGAATGAATGACTATTTAAAGTATTGTTGGATTGCTATGTATGAGTTCATGGTTAATCTGCGAAGTATAATATAAGTCACGCACTGTTTGTCGAGTATAAGGAAACGGTTTCCAGTTGTTAAAGTTTGAAGACAAGGTATGTCAGGCGGGTGACCTGTGGCACTTGGTTGTGCCGCTGTCGCAGAGTGAAAGACTCAATTCCTTCGTCTTTGTTGAGTGCCTTGTACACGCGCCAAGGGACTATAATCCCTCACCAACTATGGAAACATGGTTCTGGCAGTTACCCATTAAGATATCTCGGGTGAGACTGCACCTGCCTCACAGGAATTTCCAACTGAGCTTTCTCTGTTAGGCCAATGTCTTTTGGTGTCTTGTTGGTATTGCATTGTTGTTGAACTGAGGGTTAAGAAAAGAAGGAGGAAGATCCCAACAAATGGTTCCGTTTTCGGGACCATTAACCAGTTGAGTCGAGGGAAATGTTGTGGCATCCGAAGAAGAACGAGATAGAGGACTGGCTAGATTCTAAGATGCTAGCATTCACACAAGAATAGAGCGCAGGATCTTAGTTGAGAACAGAAAACTGGGTGGACGAATACATATATTTGAATATTCACGAGATATTCTTTGCAGAGTTTCCCATTATACTGCATGAGTGGTTGTCAATAATGGCAAGAAGGCAAACAAAATTCTAGATAAGAGAAGCAGTTGAGTGGAGTGATCAGTTGGTGTGTGAAGTAACCAGTGTAAGTGATGCCATCTCTAGAGCTGTTGATTTTTGGGTTGACAATATCTTGCAAGGATATATTACTTAGTTTGCAGTAGAGGCCATAAACTCATATAGTGAGGCTGAAAGATATTTTTTCCAAGGACCCTGAAGAAGATATTTGTTATCTATCAGTACATGGATCAAGATGATCATTTATGAGAAGGGTATCTTGCAATTGAGTAATTGAGTCGCATACCTAGGAGGATGGCTATGTCGTAGACGACCTATCAAGAAAATGGGAAATGGTGAGTTGAGATGTTCTCAGGAAGTACATAACATGAACTCGAAGCTGGATTCCTAAGTAGTGGAAGGATATTCAGATCAAGGACAAGAAGAAAGACAAAGGAAAGTCGATGAGCTCCTAGTCTGTTCGAGGAGAGTGAGCATGAACTTCAGTCGTAGGTAGACAAAGGGTCTTGCGACGAAGAGGACTATAGCCCAATTTTAGAAGGAGCAGAATACTATGAAGAGATTGTCGAGTGACCAAGGTCAGGATCCAAGTACATCACACCAGGGGTATCACTAGAGGTAAGGTCTAGAGCCTTGTCTCCTGAAAGAGTTGTTAATATTGATAGTGCTAGCACTATGACTAGGGTGCAAGAGAAAACACCACCATTAGATCAGTATTCAGATAACCCCAACACCAACTCAATGGCTGGGGTAGATATTTGATTACCCACATTTAATGGAAATGGAGTAGAATATTCAGAGTAGCATTGGCTCATCTGTGAAGTTCTTTGGATGGTTCGCTTAGTTCAGAACGCAAACTTAAAGAAAGAGCAGATGATCACGAATTTAAGGGGCTGTGCAATGGACTGTTTTATGAAGTTCTACATAGTACCACAGAAAACCATTGAAGAGATACGATCCACAATGATCTTTGAGTTCCAAAAACCTAAATCTGAGTCACAGTGTATTACTAAGATCATGGAAATCAAATAAGCATTGGAAGAGTTAGTATGGGAATTTGATCAATGGTTCAAGGCTTTGATGGCCAAGGTAAGTTTCCATATGTCAGATGTACAACATAAAGAGTCGCTTATTGGTGCAAAATTACCACACATCCGAGGCCCATTAATGTAAGAAACGATCGAGAGACGAACAGAAGCACTAGAGTTGGAAGCCTCGCCAATTGGGGATGGTGTCACAGGAATGGTGCAGATTAAGTCGTAGTTGGCTAATCTAACGATACAGCTTCAGGAAATCAAGAAGGGTAAGGAATCCCATGAAGACTTATGGTGCAAAAAATGTAGAATAGATGGACACACCAAGGATAATTATCCGACCTTCATGAATTAAGTGTCATCCGGTGCGCCAAACCCATTAAGTTCCCATGGAATACCCTGGTGTCACATATGCTAGACTAGAGGACACCGCGATGAAGATTGTCTGTACTTGCAAAAGATTTTAAGCACCCACACAAACCTGTTCTGTAAATTTTGTAAGTCAGTAGGGAATGAAGAGAAGGATTGCAGAGCATACCAACTCTTGAAGGAAAATAAAATCAACGCATACTTAATGAAGAACGAGGGGTAGAATCAGGATGAACCGACACAAGCATCATATCATCTTGTGCATTTCCTTCCCAATCAGTATCAAAACTAGTATCAGCATCAGTATGCACAACAACCATATGCACAGTAGAATCACTTTCATCCTCCCTACTAGTAGAATCAGTACCCCCCACAGCAACCACACCCTCAAGGAAGGGGTGGCGGAAAATTCAGAGGTCAAGGAGAAGGAGGAGGATTCGATAGAGGAAGAGGTCAGGTTACATGCTATAAATGTAGACAACCAATTCACTATGCCAGAGATTGTATGGAACCTACGAAGACATGTTCATACTGTAAGGGATAGGACCATAATGTGGAGAAATGTCCTCAATTGATCGCAAAGTGGCAAGCAAGGACCATCACAAGTACTAACCCTATGCAGAATCTGAACATAAATCCCAATCATAACTGGAACATTCAGATCATTGCTGCTGAACTAAGAGATCCAAATGTTGTTGTCATAATAGGACGAGGTGTTGCGACCAGAGTTGATCTAGATACACTACAAGAACAACTGCAGTTGCAGGTACAACCCATGACGTAGGAGAAGGTGCCATTCGACGTCTAGAAATAGAAGGAAGTATTCATAGATGTGTGACATGATTTTGTGTATCTAGAAGAACCGTCGACATCAACAGAAGTCAGGGAGATGCTTGAATGATTTCAACATATATTTCAGAATAAGACTCCACATAAGGTAAGTAAACTCAAGTCATTTCTATCAAGTTGCTTAGCGTTAATTCAAGATAAAGATGCTATCACATAAATACAAGCACTGATAGAAGAAACAACAGAAGAGTCGCAGCCTGAAAATAAAGTCAACCAGGTCAGCAAGAAATTCAAAACTGGACATGAGTTAAGAATTACTACGCAGATAGGGTATTATGACATGGATTATATCATTTTAGACTTGGGCTCTGATGTCAATATTTTGAGGCAAAAAACTTGGGAATGTATGGGCAATATGCGCCTGGAATGGTCTCCCATCTAGCTGTGACTTGCAAATTAGGCGAAGGTTCTACCAATTGGTTGATTGAGTCAAGTCCTTGCCGACATTGAAGGTTTGTGCACATTTGTGGACTTTGAAGTCATTAAAATTGTTGATGACGTGAATTGATATCTTGCACTGGTGGGGATAGATTGGGATATAGACAATCAGACCATTATCAATTTCAAGAAAAGGATCCTCTCATTCGAGGATAATGAGATGGGAGTAGTGTCGCCCATTGATCCATTGGAAGGATAGAGATATGTAGAGCATGTCTACAATGAGGGACAGGGTGACTATCTTGACCAGATCTACAATGTCACTGCCATGCAAGAATACTATATTAATCTGATAGTAGATGGAAACCTGAGTTGGAAGAGTGCTAGTTCTTGCACATTCGACTCAAGAGAGGCCTTGGAAAATTGGAAAAATCGGCTACATGAGGTCTCTATGATGAGGTGTGCAAGAATTACAAGGTTTGCGCAACGGGTGGAGACCAAGCTACGATATCTTCCCACCTATGAGGGTTTTCCTAACCTTGCGACCTTCTTAAGTGAGTTTGAAGGACTTGTGACAGAGTTGCAGCGCTTGTCTTTGTTAGACCATGTGATGAAGGCTACACCCACTAGATGGTGGGGTACACACAAAGAGTTAATAACATAATGGCCACAATGATGAAGGTTGATGGAAGTCAGATTCAACGAAGAAGTCACCACCATGAGCAACAAATACATAGGATTGTCGAGTCCTGTACAACACATAAATTAGTGTCACACCGTATTTGCATAATACCCGTCCCAGGAATGGGTCCATCATTTCATTCATACATTGGAAATGACACCTAGAACATGGTATGCATCTATGGAGTTGCGGAAAGGAACCCAAGTTTGGGAAGGAATCACCAAGCAGTTTAGGTAGACATTTGAATTTGCTGATGAGAAACCTATAGTTGATGTTGTGCTTCAAACGATAAAGGAGAAGATATTTGCTAAAATAAATTTCGAAGAGACCAATGCTCACAAGTGCAGCACAACCATTAAAAAATGGATGGCTTGCTACAATCTAGCTGGAGACCTAGATGATGATCCGACTAACATAAACGTACCAGAATCAGAGGTCACATGCGCAGTAGAAGGAAGTGGTATTTCAAGTGACCAGTTCCTCAAGCAGTTGAAAATCAAGAAAGTAAACATTGGGTCTCTAGAGAACCCAAAGTTTGACAATATAGGAGATTATTGGGATGAAGAGATAGTCACAAAGATCATAGACTTGTTGCATGAGTACCAGGACTTGTTCCCTACCTATTTCTCAGAGATGAACGTAATAGTAGGATACCTAGGGGAGATGAAAATACCCCTATGACCAGATGCGAAACCCAATAAACAACGCTTGTTTAGACTGAATCCAAGATATAAATAGAAGGTAAAAGTAGAATTGGATCACCTGCTCAACGCGGGAATCATTGAACCTGTTGAGGAATCAGAGTGGACCAGCCCTATAGTGATCCAGGATGAGAAAACAACAAGCGAATTTAGGATCTGTGTTGACCTGAGAAATTTGAACGATGCATGCTTGCATGATCCATTCCCAACAACGTTTACAGATGAAGTACTTGAAAGCGTCGGAGGGCAAGAGATGTATTCATTCATCGATGGCTTCTCTAGCTATCATCAAGTTAGAATCGTGAAGGAGAATCCCAACAAAATGACCTTCTTCACAGAATGGGGATGCTACCAGTATACGATAATGCCCTTTGGACTCAAGAATGCACCTGCTATTTTTTCTAGAATAGTAGTCTCCGCTTTTAAATATTTCATTCATAAATTTCTTGACGTCTACTTTGATGATTGGACTATGTTTGGTCTAGTAAGAGACCATATTGAGAGTCTATGCATGATGTGGGCCATTGTCGCCAGTATCAAATTGCGCTCAATTCTAAGAAATGTATTGTTTGTGCACCATTTGGTGTTCTGTTAGGTCACGTCATATGTCGCAATGGTATTTTGGTCGACCCAACAAAAGTTGAGATTATTCTTGAACTACTACCACCTACATAAGTCATGCAACTCAAATCAGTGATAGGACATACCGACTACTATAGGAAATTCATTAGAGGGTATGCAGAGATCACTGCACCTATAAATAAATTGCTGAAGAAAGATGCAAAGTTTTAGTGGACACCTACTTTCCAGGAAAGATTGGACAAGTTAAAGAACAAGATGGCCATAGCCCCAATACCTGTGTTCCGCAACCAAAAGAAGGAGTTCCATGTTCATGTCGATGCGTCGTCTATCATGCTCGACATAGTTTTGACACAATGAGGAGATGGTGCGCTTGACCAACCCATTGATTTTTCTAGCAGGAAACTGTCAACAGTAGAAAATAACTACATGACAACAGAAAGATAAGTCCTCACTATGGTCTATGCGCTCCAAAATTTTTGACACTACTTGTTGGTTGGACATTTCCATATGTACACTTATCATTCAACACTAAAATACCTAGTCAAAAAGCCAGTGTTGGGGGGGAAGATATATAGATGGCTTCTCATGTTTCAAGAATTTTATTTTGAGGTCATTGTGAAACCTAGTCAACTAAATGTTGGGCCAGACCACCTGTCAAGGATAGAAAGTGGTGAAGAGCCAACCAACCTGGAAGATAATTTTCCCGATGCGCAACTGTTTGTGGTCACTATGATGGAAGATCAAAACACGGATTTTAACACAATCCTCCACCTTTTGAGTATAGGCTATGCGCCTCCAGGATTCTCCACTAATCAGAAGAAACACTTGGTCATCAGAGCTGCAAACTTCACATTGATTGTTGGACACCTCTATAAGTTGGGTGCGGATGAAATACTGCGCCGCTGTGTTTTTTATTATGAGCGACCTTGGGTTATGAGTGAAGCACATGCTAGTGTCGCATATGGACAATACGCGGGAAAGGTAAATTTGCACAAGATATTGTAGGAAGGACTATGGTGTCCAACCATATACATGGATACTAAAAGCTTCTGCAGACACTGTGATATCTACCAGAGAACAGGAAAACCATTGCGCAGCTACGAGATGTCGCTTGTACCACAAATAACACTGCAAGCCTTTGAAAAATGGGTTGTTGATTTTGTGGGGCGAATCAGTCCCCTAGGGAAAAATATTGGCGCACACTACATTATCACTGCGACAGTCTATTTAACCAGATGGGATGAAGCTATTCCTGTTAAAGGTTGCACCCCTGCGACTGCGGTGAAGTTTTTATTTGAAAATGTGGTGACTATATTTGGATGCCTGGAAATTATACTTAGTGACAAAGGTACACATTCTGTTAACAAAATGATTGTTGATCTTACTGCATAGTTCCAGATCTAGCATAAGAAGAAGACACCCTATCATCCTTAAGTGAATGGAACGGTCGAAGATTTAACAAAATTATGGAAATGCACTAACCAAAGTGTGAAATGTGCACCGATATTAGTGGGATTAGAAAGTATCAGTTGCACTATGGGCGTATCGCACAAGTTGAAAACGAATGATAAAGAACACCCTGTTCAAACTGGTGTATGGAGAGGAAGCTGTTGTTCCAATGGAGTATATCGTTCCGAGTCTACGGATTGCTGCGCTGACAGAGATGACTGATGGAGATGCTGTCAAACAGAGGTTGTCACAGCTTGTTCAGATGGAAGAGGAACGCTTTGTTGCAAGATTTCATCAGACCATCGAGAAGTAGAGACAGAAAGCATGTCATGATCACCATATCCGGGTTAAACCATTAAAAGTTGGAGGACTTGTGTTGTTGTTGTTGAGGCCTGGAAAATCGCAGGCGGCAACAGTGAGGGATTCTCCCCAATCAATGTTCCCAACTAGCTCGTTGACCGTTTGGTATAGGGAATCCGTCTGGTTTGCGGTCCGGCTACCGTAGGTCAAGTAACAAACAAGGCTTTACTGGTTGCGGCCCGGCCCACCGAGTTTTTGTGTTTTGACTTAAGATATGAAATGCAAGTGCCTAACTAAATGCAGGGTGATAAAGATACCGAGAGCAGTCACAATGTGATGCGTAGGTTCTTACCTCTCGTCTTATGGCTCATAGGCATCCAAATCACATACAACAAAAGAAAACTGACTATCTAAACTATCCCTAGGGAGCAGAATTAGCATTTATTGGTGAGTAATACATTTTGCACATGCATAATGAAGAATCACAGATAGCTGATACTTCTTTCAACACACATGAACACTCACAGATATTTAAATAACCAGATAGTCGATTATTTTATAAAACAACCTTTATTACTCACAGTGGAAAATATCCCAAAAGATACCGAAAAAAAAGCATTCAACAAGAACATAGGTTCAGGAAATTAAACACTCTTATAGTAAATGAAACCCAGCTGAAAACGAAATAGTTCCTCTTCAACATTATTCATTGAGTTGTATTGATACATTCCACTTCTCACTCTCTCCAACAGGAAAAATTGCAGTTTCCTTTGCAAAATGAAGTAGTTCCTCTTACAAGCAAACATTTACAAAATTTTCCAGGGAAAAATCCCTTTCTCATTCCTACTTTCCAATATTTAAACTACAATTTGTGACCCTTGGGCTGCCTCCTCTGTTCCCCTCTTAGCTTCCCAACGCTTCAAATTCTTCTACAAACTATTGAGTAACTAACAGATCTTCAGGTTCCATTTCTTCGTTGCCATTCATGTTGTCCTTTCTTTCGCTTTTCCTTCTAGCCTCGGTTCGATCCACACCGAAATGCTCAGCTAAACCTTCGCGCCATCATAGTTCCACCAATCCCATAGATCCACCTACACAAAAACAGAGATGCATCATTTATCGGATTTATGTTACAAAACAGAACAGCACGTTATACCATTGAAACGGCTGAACCATGAAGAATACTGGGGATATCCCTAACATCGGAAATGTGGGCCAACTAGCAGGCTGGAAGGCTATTAATCGGACGTCGAAGGGATGTCACATCGGCGATTGAACGGCCTTTTCCATCCACAATGGAGGACGAGACCATGATCTAAGACACAAGCTAATCACGGGTGGGTGAGGACTAAATCAGACGTCGGCAGATACTCGCATCGAAAGCTCTCTAGCTCTTCTCAGCCGCAACGGCGGAAAGGTAAAGGCTTCGGACAAGCAAGTGAATACAAAACGAATCGGACGTCGGCACGATTTGAACTTTGGATGGCAAAACAAATTCAAAAGCCGCAACGGTGGACAGGAGAAAGATTAAAACTTCTGACCAAGACAAGAAATACTCCCGATCCAATGGAAAAAACTTGGAAAAAACTAAGTGCTTCAGTCAGCTACGAACATTTAACAAAGGACAGCGAACTGTCATACCTCCGTAACGGCGACCACAGCAGAGTTAACTGGTTTGATACGCAAAACACAAAAAAAAGTTACGGCTCACCATAAACTTCATCGCAATCAGAATCTGAACCTTGGTCAGGAATTAAGCTTTGTAGTCATTAAAAAATAGAACACAGATCAATACTCAAAAGATTCAACGATCAAACCAAAATCATGAGGAGGGATCCCGAATTTAAGAAATTTGGGGAGAAAAGTTGCAGCTGCAACAACTGGCGATTACCTGGTGAACCTAGATCTCTGGGTGATTATACTTTGAGTGACAGACTGTTTAAGCAAAATGCATCAAATGAATTCTTCCAGCTATCCGGATTTCTCAAATGACCGAAGTGTGTACCTTAATCATTGATGCTAGTTCAATTTGTGGAAAGCGGAAACCGAGACCTTCAAGTCCAGATAACTCTGTTGAGGCCAGAGTATGAGTTTCATTATTACCTCTATCTTCAGGTAGCTAACAGCGTGAACATCACAGGATTGTAGCAGATAGTAAACAACAATATTCGTTTGTTCCACGTTCCCATGCCATTTAACACTTTTGTGCTTTTGGACTTTTGTCCCTTTCAACTGAGTTCTTCTGTACGCCTTTCTTACTGAATTTTAATTCAGGATCCTCTATCCCATAGTGTCCTTTTGTGTGAGTGGTGTACTTCAAGTTTCATCCCATGAACGGAGAGGATCTTTTGGCAATTTAGTACTTATGATTCAACACCCGCTTTGATTTATGATGCCTTTACAGAAGTTTTGACTCTTTATTTGCCTTTTGGCCTTCGTTTCTTGGAATGGGATCATTTATATTTAATACATTGTTCACCTTACCTCTTTCCATGGGTCCTTTGCTGTTGTTTCCTTAGAACATTTTAAGTGTGACGTGGGTGGAGCCCCAACATAGTACTCCAGACTTCTCAAATCCGGTTTATTTCACATGGGTTAAGCGGGACTTCAAGGCACACAGAAATTTATTCAAGGAAACTGTTAGGCTGGAAGAAATCATTAGCAACAAACAGGCTGTCACTCAACATATTTGCTATTCCCAAAAAGATCTTAATATCCCCCCAGACATATGCTAGTTCGTTTCTTTTATTGAAAATCAACAACTCAAATTTAAACCAAATGAAATCCTGACTTGAAAACAACCACATGAAAGCATGACTCGAAAACAACCAAATAGATTATTTATGTACAAGACAGAAAACGCAAAGAAACTCAAGAAAAGTAAGGCTTGAGAACCAGGCCATTAACTGGCAAGTTCTCCTCCCATCCCTATAAATCTTGCATCTTATAAGTAGCAAGGCCAAGTTTTGCTGAGATTTGAAACGAGCCTACCCACAACTGCTGGAACTTAGTATGCTTTCCCTTCTCATCATGGGGATGATCCCATTTGAGAACTAGGTCTCCCACTTCCAAGTCCTTTTTCCCAGCTTTATGTTTGTCAAACCATCTTTTTACTACCTCCTGCTGTTGTTGAAAACGTTCTCTAGCCTTGGCCCTGGCCTCTTCTGCTTTCAAGAGATTATATATTCTTATTTGGAGAACCTCATCATCCGACCCCCTAGACTCTTGAGCTAGTATGGAAGATGGTAGCATGATATTGGGAGGCAGGATGGCTTCCTTACCGTACACGAGGGTATAGGGTGATACTCCTATGGCAGACTTGGGGGTGTCTCTGTCAGCCCACAGGGCGTTGGGTAAGGCTGAGTGCCAACTTCTCTGGTTTTCTACTACAGTCTTCTTCAAAATTCTAATGAGGTTTTTATTAGAGGACTCGGCCAGGCCATTTCCTTGCGGATAGTAGTTAGCAGAATAATGTTATTTTATCCCTTTGTCATGAGAAAATGCAGTCAATTTCATCGATGAAAAGTATTTAGCATTATCAAATACTAACGAAACTGGAACCCCAAACCTGGTCATGATATGATCTTGTAGGAAGCTGATGACTTCATCTTCATTTATCTTGCGCAGTGGGATAGCTTCGACCCAGTGAGTGAAATAATCTGTTGCAGTGAGAATGTACTTGTGCAGCAGGGAAGAATTTGGTTTTATTTCTCCAATAATGTCCAGCCCCCATTGTTCAAATGGTTCCGTGATCATTACAGGATTTAGAGGTGCTGCTGCTCTAGGTTGTCTCCCACCACATCTTTGGAAAGTATCACATTTTTTGATGTGCGCATGTGCATCCCTGAAGAGCGTAGGCCAGTAGTAACCAGCTCGGAGGACCTTATGGGCTGTAGTGTCCCCTGAATAATGTCCCCCAACCGGACCATCGTGCAATTTAGACATTACCTTCTCTACGTCTTCCTTTTCTAAACATCTGAGGAGAACCCCATCATAATTCTTTCTGAATAATACGCCTTCTACGATTTGGTAGGGAGCTGATTTCAGACGTAGATCTCTTCTCTATTTGGAATTCCAATGATCTGGCAATAGCCCTGACTGCAAGTAATGCACAAGGTCTCTATACCAAGACTCAGGAGTTGTAAACAGAGGACATACATCCATTACATTCAATTTGGCTTCATCTTCCCATGCTTGTTCTTCATTGTTTCTGTTTTCAGTCATCAATCTGCATAACCCTTAACCTTTCACCTTAGTGGCTGGCTTGAATTCAAGGTCATATTCTTGAAGGGCTGTTACCCAGTTGCCCCTTCTTTCTCCTAACTCTCTCTGAATGAGAAGGGATCTCACAGCTGGGTAAGGGACTATTACTTTGGTTCGATTTTTTAATATATAAGGTTTGAATTGTTTCACTGCCTTAAACATTGTGTACGCTTGTTTATCAATGGCTGGGTAGTTTAATTCAGCCCCTTGTAGCCCAGTGCTCATAAAATATATTGGGAATTCATCACCCCCATCCTCTTTTTACGTAAGCACAGCTGCCAATGAATCATCGGATGCAAATGTATATATAATAAAGTCTTTGTCAAAGTCTAGACTTTTCAGAGAGGGCGCATGTGCAACAGCAGTCTTGATCTTACTGAAAGCATTCTTTTCAGTTTCAGTCCACTTAAACTGTGCATTTTGCTTGACCATTTGCTGTAGTGGCTTAACAGTCTGGGCAAAATCAGGCACAAACCTACGTACGAAATTTATTGTTCCCATGAAGGATTGCATTCCCTTTTTATTATGGGGTATAGGGATTTATTCAATGGCCTTAATTCTTTCTGGGTCTATAGATATACCTCTCTTTGAAACTATATGCCCTAGTAATTTGCCTTCTGTGACCACGAATACGCACTTCTTGGGATTGAGGGAAATACCATATTTCCGACAGCGTTCAAAAATTTGTTTTAGGTGAAAAGCATGCTCCCCTCTTTTCTTCAAGAATATTGTAATGTCATCAAGGTACACCACAGTGGTTCGTCCAATTAGTCCACAGAAAGCTATGTCCATAGCTCTCTGAAACGTTGCCCCAGCGTTAATCAGTCCAAAGGGCATCCTTCTATAGGAAAAAGTTCCCCATTTAGTTCTGAACATTGTCTTCAATCTATCTTCCTCAGATACTAACACCTGGTTGTAGCTAGAGAACCCGTCCAACAATGAAAACAATTCAGAACCAAAAACCATCTGTAGCAATTGCTCCATGGGAGGCACCGGATAGTTGTCTTTATCTGAGGCGCGGTTTAAGTTTCTGAGGTCCATGCACAATATGATTTCTCTCAACTTTTTTCTGACCGGTACCAGATTCGACACCCACTCAGAATGCCTGACTTTAAAAATAATCCTAGCGTCTAACAATTTCTTCACTTCGCTTTGAATTAGTGGTTCCAACTTTGGGTGCATCTTCCTCAACAGCTGCTGATATGGCTTGATGCCTGCTTTAATAGGGACGATATGCTTGATGATGCTGGTGCCGTAGGTTTTTAATTCTTCGTACGTCCATGCGAATACGTCCTTGTACTATTTAAACAGACTGACGAACCTTTCCCTTTCGGCCAGTGAGCAACATTTACCGAGATTCACGAACTTAGGATTGTTCTCAGTCCCCAAATTTATCAGCTCGAACTGCAGAGTTGAGCTGTGCGTCTTCACGTTAGCGGGTCTTCTGAACTTTTCATTCAAGTCAAACATTTTTTCTAATGTTCTGACCCCTTTCGGAATGAAATTGTCATATTTCATCTCAGCTTGATGTTCCTCATCATCTATGATTGCTCCTTTGAACACCTCTTCATTCGTCAAGCATTCTATTATTTGTTGATCATCATCAAATACTCGCAGGTTGGTGATCATATCCGGTACAGAGGGCCTGAAAAGGAGTTCACCAGAACAACGATTGTTAGTAGGTATGAGTCTAGCGGCTGATGTGGCCAATAGATCAGCAGCTGCATTTTTTATTCTTGGAATTGAAATAATGTTAAATGCATTAAAACATTTAAGTAGTTCCCATACCTCATTCTGGTAAGATTTCAAATGAGGAGAAATGCATTGGATTTGATTCCGAATTTGTTTCACAATAATTTCAGAATCCCCAAAAACTTTCAAATTACTTACCTTCCATTCAATCGCTTTCTTGAGTCCCTGCACCAGTGCTTCATATTCAGCTGTATTGTTAGTACATTCAAACTCTAATCTACATGACAGGAAATGTTTATTCTTTTGTGGATCAATAAGGACACATCCAGCCCCTGACCCTTCTAATGTCTTTGAGCCATCAAAAAACAAAGTCCAAAAAACATTATCTATTGAACGTGAATCTATTCCTACTGCTAAATCTACTATGTTACAATCAATCTCATCAGCCTGAGAAAATCGAAGGAGATCAGGCTAGGTGTCAAATGTGTCGCTGGCCTCTTCCACTTGATAATTCTCTAGTTCCAATTCAAGAAAATAGTTTCCCAATACAGGATTGACTGGTACATTCTTCTCATTCAGTTGAGTAACATTGTACTTCATGTGAGGCTCTCTTAAAATTTTAATCTGGTTTGGACTCCCCTTGTATGGAAACCACAGATGTGACCAATCCGAGGTGAAATATCCATTTAATTTAGCTGACCAATCTCTGCTCAGGACCAGACCGTAAGCGTCTGGTATGTTAGCCACCACGATATTAATGACTTGGCATACTTTGTCATTGGATGCCAGACGGATTAGGACGTCTTCCATCTGACCAATTATCTTAACGTCCTTCCTATCCAATTGAACCACCCTCCACGTGGTTGGCTTAGGCTGCCCATTTATTTTCTTACATACTGATATGGGCATGACATTTATTGATGCCCCTGAGTCTACCAAACAATTGTGCACGTTATGATTAAAAATTTCAAATGTTAGGAGAAAAGGTGGATGCTTACATTTAGACTCACCTCCAATGCTGGTTTCTCCAATTTCTTCTTCGCCTTGAGGTTGATTGTCCGTAGGCAGCTTCTCATCCGATTCCTCAAGTGCTCTCAATAATCTTTCTTTCTGTTGAGGTACTTTGCACATTTCGAATAGTGGGACGTTTTCTTTTATCTTTTTTAAATCTTCCACAATGTCATAATTCATTTGTTGTTCAGTAGAGTTATAGTCATCAGCATTCACCTTTTCTTTGTTTGGCTTGGGCGGTGTTCTGTTCTGCTCAGGATCTTGGCTAGTAATAGTAAATTCAGGAATTATATCAGCCACAGGTTTATGTTGGAATTTCTTCTTAACGTTTCTCTACAGCCTCCTGATCTTTGGGATCATCAGACTATCATCTTTAACCGTCCTTTGACTTCTTGTTGTTACGTTGGCATCCACAACTTCCTTGTATCCTTCACTCCTTTCCTCTTCAGCATCGAATAAAACAACAGAATTCCATACAGCCATGGTTTCCTCTTCCTGCTCTTTAGTAGTAGCAGCAGCAGAATTCTCTTTTCTTTCTTCATCGCCTTCCTCTGTTAATCTTGAATCCAACATTTGATTCATGACTAGTGTCATTGAATTTATCCATTGCGGACAATTCTTTTCGGAGTGAGGCTGCTGGTGAAAGGTGCAGAAATTTTCCATCCCTATCTCTGTCAGATTCATAGACACAGTATTGTGAGGAGGAGGTTGGGACTGACTGTTTTCCTCCCTTTTCTTATAATAAGGTCTGTAGAACTTCTGTGTTTCCTTCTCTTTCTCTGAGTCTATGATCTTATTAGACAGTTTTTGCATCATTTTGGCCATACTTTCATAATCTGGTGCTTTCTCATCTTTAGGCTTAGTGAACAATAAAGTTTTCCTTCTTTCTCCTGATTGTTCGGGGTAATCTTCAATACTCTCTCTTTCAGCCTCCACCACTTCTGCTTCTTCATAGGTTTCTGTCAGAGTAGGCTTGGCCCTACCTTTCGCAAACATGGCCAAATCAGGACCCAAAGCTGAAGTATAGTACTCAATCAGTACTTTGTCTGAAGGCTTATCTGTTTCATAAAAGTTCTTAAGATATGCTGCGAACCTTTGTGTGAAACTGTGCACTTTTTCCTTTTTCTCTTTATTCAGTGCACATAGTCCTTTCATAAGGGCTGCGTGAGTCTTTTGAATTGCATACTTACTTCTGAAAATTCTCTCGAAAGTATCCCAATCTGGGATAGAATTAGCAGGAAACCCAAAGTACCAAGATGCAGCAGCTCCTTTGAGGGTATGCGGGAAAAGTCTGCACACTACATCTTCATGTTCCCCAGCTCTCAATCCTTCTATTTCCAAGTAAAAACTCTACAAATGATCATCCACTAATATATTCTCATTTGGATCGAACTTAGGCAATAACTTTTCAAAGGCCTGAGGTAGGTCATGCAAAGGAGGAGTCAGGTTTAGGGGTGACCTGGCTTTCCATGCAGGTGGTGGATTTGGTGGATTGGGAGGAGGTTGGTTGGCGTTAACACCAGCCATGAGTTGAGGTGGAGAGTAAGGAGGTGCACCAACAGGGGTGTGAACAGGAGAAATGTAAGGGGTTTCTGGGCCTTCTCGATTCAAAGGTAGCTCAACTTCTTGCAAGGCAATTTCCACAAGTTCTTCCCAGTCTCCAACCAGCACTGAATATTCTGTCACAGGATGGTATTTATTTTTATACTCTCTCATGGGCAACGCAGGGATAATCAGTAAAATCCTCCAATCTTCTTTACGTATGCCCTGGTGTGTCTTCTCAGGTCATTAACGATCTCGTTGCGGACAGGATATAGATGTTCTCTATTCACTTCTTTTGGAATTGGATTACATGGTCCACTACTTTCGGAACTGTAACCAATGAAATAATCTCAGGAAAACGGGTTTCCTCAGCCAGCCATGCACTAACGGCCCTCCTTCTAGCGCCAAAACTGTTGAGGCCTGGAAAATCATAGGCGGAAACAGTGAGGGATTCTCCCCAATCAACGTTCCCAACTAGCCCGTTGACCGTTTGGTATAGGGAATCCGTCCGGTTTGCGGTCCGGCTACCATAGGTCAAGTAACAAACAAGGCTTTACTGGTTGCGGCCCGACCCACCGAGTTTTTGTGTTTCGACTTAAGATATGAAATGCAAGTGCCTAACTAAATGCAGGGTGATAAAGATACCGGGAGCAGTCACAATGTGATGCGTAGGTTCTTACCTCTCGTCTTATGGCTCATAGGCATCCAAATCACATACAACAAAAGCAAACTGACTATCTAAACTATCCCTAGGGAGCCGAATTAGCATTTATTGGTGAGTAATACATTTTGCACATGCATAATGAAGAATCACAGATAGCTGATACTTCTTTCAACACACATGAACACTCACAGATATTTAAATAACCAGATAGACGATTCTTTTATAAAACAACCTTTATTACTCACAGTGGAAAATATCCCAAAAGATACCGAAAAAAAAGCATTCAACAAGAACATAGGTTCAGGAAATTAAACACTCTTATAGTAAATGAAACCCAGCTGAAAACGAAATAGTTCCTCTTCAACATTATTCATTGAGTTGTATTGATACATTCCACTTCTCACTCTCTCCAACAGGAAAAATTGCAGTTTCCTTTGCAAAACGAAGTAGTTCCTCTTACAAGCAAACATTTACAAAATTTTCCAGGGAAAAATCCCTTTCTCATTCCTACTTTCCAATATTTAAACTACAATTTGCGACCCTTGGGATGCCTCCTCTGTCCCCCTCTCAGCTTCCCAATGCTTCAAATTCTTCTACGAACTATTGAGTAACTAACAGATCTTCAGGTTCCATTTCTCTGTTGCCATTCACGTTGTCCTTTCTTTCGCTTGTCCTTCTAGCCTCAGTTCGATCCATGCCGAAACGCTCAGCTAAACCTTCACGCCATCGTAGTTCCACCAATCTCGTAGATCCACCTACACAAAAACAGAGATGCATCATTTATTGGATTTACGTTACAAAACAAAACAACATGTTATACCATTGAAATGGCTGAACCATGAAGAAGACTGGGGATATCCCTAACATCGGAAAGGTGGGCCAACTAGCAGGCTGGAAGGATATTAATCGGACGTCGGAGGGATGTCACATCGGCGGTTGAACGGCCTTTTCCATCCGCAACGGTGGACGAGACCAGGATCTAAGACACAAGCTAATCGCGGGTGGGTGAGGACTAAATCGGACGTCGGCAGATACTCGCATCGAAAGCTCTCTAGCTCTTCTCAGCCGCAACGGCGGAAAGGTAAAGGCTCCGGACAAGCGAGTGAAGACAAAACGAATCGGACGTCGGCACGATTTGAACTTCGGATGGCAAAACAACTTCAGAAGCCGCAACGACGGATGGGAGAAAGATTAAAACTTCCGACCAAGACAAGAAAGACTCCCGATCCAATGGAAAAAACTTGGAAAAAACTAAGTGCTTCAGTCAGCTACGAACATTTAACAAAGGACAACGAACTGTCATACCTCTGTAACGGCGACCACAGCAGAGTTAACTGGTTTGATACGTAAAACAAAAATAAAAGTTACGGCTCACCATAAACTTCATCGCAATCAGAATCTAAACCTTGGTCAGGAATTAAGCTTTGTAGTCATTAAAAAATAAAACACAGATCAATACTCAAAAGATTCAATGATCAAACCGAAATCATGAGGAGGGGTCCCGAATTTAAGAAATTTGGGGAGGAAAGTTGCAGCTGCAACAGTTGTATGACAACAAATTTTTCAAACACCTAGGCAAGCTAAAGATAGATTGGCTAGGGCCATATGTGATCACACACATCACTAATGCGGGCACAGTAAAACCGTAGAGACTAGATGGAACTTATGTTACAGGTATGGTGAATGGCAGTCACCTAAAACCATACTATGATGGTCATAACATCCATGGATAAAATCACGTTGCACGTGAAAAAGAGAGAGAGAGAAAATCGAAAAGCGGAAACTGTTATGTCGCATGTTTGTGGCGGACCCTGGAAAAGCGTAGGAAAAAGTGCGAAGCGCAGGAAATAGGAGGAAATGACAAGTTGACCGACATTAAAGTGCGAATATACAAAAAAATATTCAGGCACTTATGATAGCTACGCATTGTTAATTGGACGAGATACAAGGAGAATGACGACGTGCTTTTTGGTCCCATCAGTCGTCCATGTCATAACTGCCATAAATGTCCTGGTAGATACAATGCAGTACTCAAGTTGATGACTTAATGAAGAAACGCGTCGGCCGAGAATACCATGTGATCGATTAGACCTTGACCTTCCATCACATGAGGACTGCAGGACACATAGGTTAGTATAAATTCAAGGATTCACCATCGAACAGTCTTTTATGCACACAAAGAGAGCACAAGAAAACCAGAGCCGAGAGTTTACAGAGACAAATCCTATCACAGAGTGAGTCAACGCCCATGGTCATAGAGATATCCAATGCAAGTGATCTATCCAACATGACTGTTCATCTGGGCTGTCCAATTGAAGAGGAGATCGTTTCACCTAAAATGCAACAACTAGAACAAGAACCAAAACTCGACCCAATGATGTGAGCAAGAAAGTAGCATGTTCCTGTGACTTCTCCGGCCCCTGTTCCACCCCCTAGTTTGGGCCCTATGTCGAACCTTGTTCAGAACCCACCAACTACATGTGCACAACCTGCCATGGATTCAAGACAGGCTGGAGAGATAGCTCTTGGAGAGTCATCCAGGCTAGTAATATCGAGGAAACGCATGGCTAAGTCCATTGTGGACAACCCTGGGAAAGAGCCAATGGAGGAGGACGTGACAAAGGAAGAGATGATGGAGGAGGACTCCCCACCACATAGAGACCCAAAAGCTGAGGAGGAAAAAGAAATATTCTCACACTACATCCGGCCGAGGAGAGCCGAGGCAGATCCAGTGACGCTTCCCACAAAAGCGCACACATTTCTAGTAGCACCTTGGATCCTTGAGCGCATACCCCTATTAATGGACATAATGCCAAATATCACTAAGTTGGGATTCAAGGATGTTGACACTTTCCTGCAGCTGGGGTTGGAAATAAAGCATATCATGGTCATGATTCAGACTGGGCCGACTCGGCCTGAGGTTCTCAAACCAATGAAGTAGGCTACTGGCACCGACCAAGCAGGATTAACGAACTTGTTGTTCATGCCCCATTTCGTCCATAGCCTACAGGTCAATACATATGTGAAACAAATCCTAGTCTGTTTCCATAGAGGGTGCCTATGGATCAATCGACTATACCCAGTCTACGTCGATCTTATCTCGTTGATCATAGGAATCCCGAAGAAAGGACACGACCCCGTACCGTATTTTTGCAAGAACAGGGATACCACCAAGATAAAACAGAAGTATAATATATAGCGCGTGGGTAGGGGATTCTCGATTCCCCCTATTGAAGACGTCAGTGTGCGGTTCACCGCAAGGATCCTTTCGTGCAAGATGTTGCACAAGATGAGGCCAAATAAATGCACCGCTAGAACGATAGAGCTTACAGAGCAATGCACATAAGGTGTGAATTTCACCTAGTCACAGTTCTTACTGAATGAATCAATAGACGATGCAGCACAGGTGCAGGAGGATCCAAAATACAAATTTCACTACTCCTCTCTTCTCATCCTGATCTTGTTCACCTTGTCAGCCAACCCACTAGACTACGAACCAATGGATCTCCCACTACCTTTCCTAAGCGCAAAGGACCAGAACCTGTGGGAGGATAAGGAAAACAAGATCCGGTGGCATGCCAAGGCACTACGTGATGTTATCAAGAGATCCCACCAAGTCTGGGCTGTGATGGTGCACAGGTATGCGGCCTTCATCAATTTCTAGGCAGGTGCGCATAACATGATTTTGGAGCCAAAGAAGGACCCAACCAAGTAAGCGCACCAGGAAGGGTTCGTAATTATTGATGATGATGTGGATGCAATTTTCAAGGAGTGGTCGGATGAATGGCATGACCCAATAGCAGATCCTATTCCTGAAGGAGAAAACCAAGAAGATCCACCAGCTAACCAAGGTGGAAACGTTGACGCAAGTGGCGATGCCGAAAATTACCAAGGAAAAAATGGAGGCGAGGGTCAATACAATCAATCGCAAGAAACAAAATATGATAACAGCAGTGATGATGGCTCCCATCAAAGCGATGAATAACAGACAACTACTAATGAGGAAATCTCCAACCTCCAGAAAGAACAACAACAACAGTGTGGGCCACTGCACAAAAAGAGAAAAACTAGAAGAAAGGCTAACACGGATACCTTGACAGAGGATGATATTCACGTGCTACAAGATGTTGTAGCCGAGGTCACCAAGAAAAGCCTCGAGGTTCTGAATATAGAGCAGGAGAATGTGTGCGGTCAAGTTGCAGAGCACCTTAATAAGCTCATTGAGGCCATTAACAACGTCAAAGTCACTGTTGAGGCTAAGACATATGGCATGGATCCCAACGTCCCATTAGTTACACCCAAGCTAGTGCCTCCAATCAAAGTACAAATCTATGGGTGTGCAATGGAAAAGGGAATGACGACGGGTGCATTTTATGATGTTGTCAAAGAGTTTGACACATTGCAGATCAAATTATCCAAGATCACATTGGGAGAATTATATGAGCTACAACAAGCATCCGCGACTAAAATATGGCTTCGAGAGAATGATGTTTCCTATCAGGAAATAAAACAACAAAGGAAATCCAAGCAATGCAAGGCCCTCTTGAAAGAAAAAGAGCAAGAAATTGTGGCGCGCGAACAAAGCCGTGTTGCACTAGCTGAAGCCATTAAGGGTGCGGTCGCAAGGTTCCCACCGGAAATGGGCCAAGAAGATGAAGATTCAACTGCTAAGGTTTCCTGAATATCATGGATTGCAGTGCAGCTGAAGAAGTAGGTTGAGGAATTGCAAGTGAGACAGGTACTAAGCACACCTCCTGAGGTGCTCGAAGAGCGAAGCATGGCAACGTCTAATCCTGTTGAAAAGATAGGCGAAGGAGAAAAACTCTGCGCTAAGGCCTTTGAATCCATTTCCATAATATGGGAAGCGCTTATAGAAGGTGAGACTACAGAAAATATTAGGCAAAGTGCATGGAAAACTGATGAAAAGATCACTACGGAAAATGAAGGGATGAAGAATTCGTTGTTTCAGGAAAAGGTTACGAAGATGGCAGAGATCAAGCAGCTGCAGCAGGAATTCCAAGATCTCTATGACCAAGAGCGGACTAGGGAAGTAGAACTAGAAACACACTAGTCGGAAGCAACGTAGCTCACATGCCTTATTCAGCCTTTGCAGCAAAAACTTCGGCACATTGCGCAGTCCCTAGAAGCAGGCCCGTCAGAGCATATCAGTTCTGACCGAGTGGAGCAATTGGCCGCACAGGTGAAGGAAGTAACAACAAAATTTTCTAGAGTGCAAAAGATGGTGAAGGAATTTCAGGACAAAATTGGTCCTTTCGCGTAGCCTGGGCTGAAGCCCGAGATGGAGGCTTAAGTCGCAAGCAGTCACATATTTTTGTAGAGATATTCATTTTTTCTTAGTGGCCTGGGCAAGCCACATGTGAGTGTTGGGGGCCTGCTCCAAAAGGAAAAGTGCACAAAGAAGAAGCTGATGTGCAAGAAAAGGAGGAAAAGTGCACACGCGACAAGGGAAAAGCAAGCCTAGAAGGAAGAAAATGAACCAGAATAGAAAGATAAAACATGTGCATGATGGAGAAAGGCGAGATAAGGCTGGAAAGGAAGCGCGAAATAGAGGAATATACGACAAGGTTGGTGCGACGAGGAAAAGCAAATATAGAGTCGGTGAAAGAGGTAGGTAGAAGAGTTAACGCTGGACAGGAGGAAATCAAGGAAGACTGTAGAAGGACAAACAAACAAAAGATGGAAGGACAGTTTTGTGGTTATTTATGACTAGTACAGTTGAGATGAAGGACGTTTCCACGGCCAGTTAAGGTTGTGGTTACTGTCATGCAGGACTTTCGTGGCTAGGTATGGCCTGACATTCAATGTAATAGAAGATATTTTGTAACTATTTGAGTCTGAAATAACTGAGTAGTACTCAGTCGACCCTACGTGGTCTTGAAAATGTTATAAATAAGAGGAACCATTTCTGTATAAGGGTTAGCTTCAATGTTGTTTTTGTTATCTTGGAGAGGTAGCTTTAAGAAGTAGATTCAGTAGTAGTTTAGTAGTTGGATCAAAGAGGAGAATCTAGTAGAAGGATAAGGTTGTTGATCTATGGATCTTGCAGTTATGTGCACAGGACGCTAGTAAAGTAGAAGAGTCGATCCAGGCTATGTGTGGATTAGTAGGAGTAGATAGAAGCAATAAAACAGAGAGCATGAGAGAAAAAATATTGAGTCAGAAAGACATATATTAAAAATAGTCTGCAAGTTGCAGGCTACAAGGTGCTACCCATATTTCTCATTCCATATGAAGAGCACCTTAGTGGTTTTTCCCAGATGGGTTTCCACATTATTTCTTGTGTTATATGAATGAATGTTGTTGAATAGTGAATGTTTATGTGAATGGTTGCTTATCTTACATTATTATAGTTATAGTTGTTGTTGAATGTATGTCGCATTATGAATGAATGATTGTTTAAAAGTATTGTTGGACTGTTGTGTATGAGTTCATGGTTAATCAGATAAGTATAATATAAGTCACACACTATCTGTCAAGTATAAGGAAATGGCTACGTTGCATATTTGCACCAGTTGTTAAAGTTTAAAGACAAGGTCTGTCGTGTGGGTGACCTATGGCACTTGCTTGTGTCGCTATCACAGAGTGAAAGACTCCATTCCTTCATCTTTGTCGAGTGCCTTGACCGCGCGCCAAGGGACTATAATCCCTTGCCAACTGTAGAAACATGGTTCTGGCAGTTACCCATTAAGATGTTAAGATTATTAATCCTCCCTTGTTCACACCTTCTATTAGATTAATTAGCCTAACTTAGGAACCTAAATTAATTAATTGGGTCCACTAGTGTAATTGGGTCCACTTGGCCTAATGAGGCCACATGTACCAGTCATTGAAGTGTGGGGAACACTACTAGAGGTTAACTGCCACTTACTACATGTGCATGCATCAATTAGGGCACCTCCTAGACAAATCCCTACATTTTAGGAGCAATTGGGAGTCCCGACACCAACCTACTTCAGTCAGTTGGTGTTAGCACTAGTTAGTCTTAGTTAGCCCCCAGTTACAATTAGTTACTTCTCTGTCAGTTAATCTAGCGTTACCAATTCATGGATAATGCATGGTTGCATGGAGAGGAGCACTTTTCCTACCTATCACACTCAGTTGCACTGAGTTAACTAGTTGTTACTTCTTGTTGGGGTTATTGGTCATCAGGGAGTTGTCTATTTGGACTCCAATATTGATTGGGAGACCTTCAGTTAGAGATTCAGTTAGATACAGTCGTATACACTTGAAGGATTCGAATTCATTACTCATGATTTGAATTCTACCTTTGTAAACTACATTGTAACACCAAATATTATTATGATGAATATATTGTAAATTGCTGAGAAATACTTGTCCGTTTCCTGTGTGGTTTGTTTTCCTTAGTTTGTATGTTCATTCTCCATTCAATTGCTACAACATTATCATAACTCTCTTCTTGAAGATCTTAATGGAATTAAAATTCTAATATGGTATTAGAGCCTTATCAGGAACGTTTCATGCTTGTTTCTCCCCATCGAACATCAGAAGCAGTTGGGTTTCCACAGAACTCCCCTATGAAAATTTGCTAGCTCTGGATTCATTCAGAGTAGCAGAGAGGGCATGATAGACCCTAAAAAAATATTCATGCCGGGAGGAAAAGCATGATTCTAATAGTTCATATGTTTTAGTGCTATTTGCAGTGAATTTGACAGGTTCTACGTAGCTTGAAAGAAGTATTTGCAGTCTCCCTGCCGGAGCAATTATGAGTTCTCAAAATACTGAGCCACGGATCCTCACAACTTCCAATTACATTGATTAGAAGATTGATATGTAGTTTTCCTTGCACAAGCATGGCTACCACAGGATCATACATGGATGGGAAGCTAAGCCTCATCTACCAGTAGAGAAGAACAAGTTTAGTAAATCGTTGTGATGAAGCATTTTGGTACTTATGTACTTATATTTCCAAATATCTCCTCTTTCATCTAGAATGATTAAGGACTCCCAGAGAATCTTGGGAGAAGCTTGATATCTTGTTTAACAAATAAGATGAGCTTCAGGGACACATTCTAGATAATGATTTGGTATATTTACATCCCAGCAGTTTCGAGACTATTGAGCAATTCTTCTCCAAATTCAAGTCTCTAGTGCTACAATGCAGACAATGTGGGATAGAGCAGAAGGATGAGCAGAATGTCCTTTCTATACTCAGCAAACTAGGTCCAGAGTACTCTATCTATGTACCTATGTTTCATTCCAAGTGGGAAAGCTTTCCTGATTGGAAAATTCCTTCTTTAGATTCATTCTCTGAGTCCTTAATCAAAGAACAAAACAAATTTATTTGAATGGGACTCATCCAAAGTTCCAAATATCAAGCTCTCTTGGTTACTGAATCTTCCAAAGCACAAGAAAAGGGGAAATAAAAGAAGAAGGAGCCAAAGGGAGATGATTCGAAGCCTAAACAAAATCAGCAAACTTCCGAAAGGGCCTCCAGATATAAGAAGAAGAAATTTGGGAAAACATTATGTCCCTGTTGTGAAAAAGGGTATCACCCTAAAGATCATTGTATGAGGAAGGAACTTGATGAAATGTATGCTCTTCTCAAGAAGCATAACATTCAAAAATCAAAACAGTCTAATAATGGACATGAAATATGTCATATTTTGAAAGCAGGACTACCTCAGTCTACAACCTATTTGATTGATTCTGAAGCCTCCAACCACATGGTTGCCTCTAAGGATCTCTTCTCCTCTCTCAGTGTCAAAGAAGATCCCACTATTCACATGGAAGATGATTCCAAAATTCCACCAGAAGGAAAGGGCACCATCGGAGCGAATCATGGTGTGTTCAGACATGTCCTATATGTGCACTCACTTGCAGCAAATTTGTTATCTATTTATCAGATGACCCATACTAGCTCACCAAAGCAATTATTGTTTGGACCTGAATCAGTAGAGATCACCAATATCTCAATTGGGGAGATTGTAGCGAAAGGGATTGCTGATCATGCCTCCAAGGAATACTACTTCTCTCACTTCATGCCATTCTCAGTTCTAGCATCATCACGGCTTCCATTCGAAGTTGATGAAGGTATAAACATTCCTTCACTTCCTATTGCAGTTTCATTTTTAAATCTAACATTTTTTATTTAGATTCAGAAGAGGAGTCATCCAGTATGATACAAACATTGAGCTTACAACTCAAAGGGATCTAGATCCAGATCCAGCATCTACTTCATTCCAGTAGCCTAAATGGGCTAAGAATCTCATAGAAGCAACTGGAGATGGTGCTAGGGATCCAGATTACAAAAGATGAATGAGGTCCCAGTATTATAAGGAGAGGGTGGCACTGTCTCACACAGATACTCTTCCTGCTGAAAGGTGTTTTATGATGCTTGGCTCAGAACCTCAATCCTTCAGGGAGGCTTGCCATGATCCTAGATGGAAGGAAACCATGGATGAGGATTTTGATTCTCTACATGACAACTAGACCTGGGAACTTGTCCCCTTACCTCCAGGAAGGAAGCTGGTATAGTGCAAATGGATCTACAAAACCAAAATAGCTACTAATGGAACCACAACCAAGTACAAGGATCGGTTGGTGGAAAAAGGGTATTCTCAGGTCCAAGGCTTGGACTACAATGATACATTCGATCCAGTAGCTGGAATGGAATCCATTAGGTTGGTATTGGCCATTACTGCTTCCAACAGATGGGAAGTACACCACATGGATGTGAAGAGTGTCTTCCTCCATGGTGATTTGGAGGAGGAGATCTATATGAAATAACCTAAGGGGTTTATTGATGATCCTTCCTTAGTCTGCAGACTGACGAAATCATTGTATGGACTTAAATAAGCCCCAAGGGCATGGTACCCCAAGATGGATTCCTTCCTCATCTGTCAAAATTTTGAAAGGAGCAAATCTGATTGTAATGTCTACATGAAGAACAAGGAGGGGTTCTTGCTTCTAGTTGTATTGTATGTGGATGACTTTCTCATTACTAGCAACTCTTCTGCTGGATTGAGCAACATCAAGTCTAGTCTTAATAAATCGTTTACTATGAATGACTTAGGACTGTTAAGACGGTTCATTGGTATCAAAGTAAGTCAAAAGACTTCGGGAATCATGATCTCACAGTCCAGGTATTCATCAGACATGCTTAAGAGGTTCCACATGGAGGATTGAAAGGCAGCCCCCTACCCTTTCTTATTAGGAATTAGGCTTGAAGAAGGTGGTTCCACACCTTTGGTGGACAACACTCTCTACATATAGCTCATTGGAAGCCTTTTGTATCTCACTCATTCGAGACCAGACATATCCTATGATGTGAGTGCTAATGCCAAATATATGAAGGAGCCACATGAGTTGCACTGGAAGGAAACAAAGAGGATCTTGCACTATGTGCAGGGTACTATTGATCATGGGATCCACTATGCTGCTAGAGCACGGCTGTATCTCACATGTTTTACAAACTCAAACTGGGCAGGAGATGGAAATGATAGGAAATCCACCTTGGGGTTTGTATTTATGATTGGGTCTGGGTCAATTTGTTGGTCTAGCAAGAAGCAAGTAGCCCATGCACTTTCTTCAGCAGAAGCAGAGTATCAAGGAGCTATGAATGCAACGATTTAGGAAGTCTGTATGCATGGCATCTTGACAGAGTTCGGGATTCAAACTTCACCTACATTAGATCTTTATTGTGACAACCAGATTACAATCAATATCTCCAGTGATCTTGTTCAGAAGCAGAGGACAAAGTACATAGAAGTTCACATGAACTACATTCGGGAACTGGTGCATGAGAGAACCATCACACTGCACTACTATCCGACAGAGGATCAGATTGAAGATATTTTTACCAAGTCTTTTACTGAAAATAGATTTGGCTTTCTCAGGTTTCTTTTGGGCATTAAGGCTTGATTCTCAGTTTCTATCTTGAGGGGTTTTTTCCCAAAAGGTTTTCCTAACTCATTTGTATTATGTCTCTTAGATTGTATATTGGGTGACCTATGGTCTTGTTACCAGGTCCCACAGTTTTCCAAGTTAGGATTCAGGGGGGGTGTTAGGATTATTAATCCTCCCTTGTTCATACATTCTGTTAGATTAATTATACTAAATTAGGAACCTAAATTAATTAATTGGGTCCACTTGGTCCAATGGGGCCACATGTACCAACCATTTAAGTGTGGGGAACACTAATACTGCATGTGCAAGCATTAGTTAGGGCACCTCCTAGACCAATCCCTACATTTTAGGAGCAACTGGGAGTCCCGACACCAACCTACTTCAGTTAGTTGGTGTTAGCAATAGCTAGTCTTAGTTAGCCCCCAATTACAATCAGTTACTTCTCGGTCATTTAAGGTACCGCTACCAATGCATGGTTGCATGGGGAGGAGCACTTTTCCTACCTACCACACTTAGTTGCACTGAGTTAACCAGTTGTTACTGCTTGTTGGAGTTATTGGTCATCAGGGAGTTGTATATTTGGACTCCAATATTGATTGGGAGATCTTCAGTTAGATATTTAGTTAGATGCAGTATTATCCACTTGGAGGTTTCGAATTCATTACTCATGCATTCAAATTCTACCTATGTAAAATACATTGTAACACTGGATATTATTATGATGAAGATACTGTAAATTCCTAAGAAATACTTGTCTGTTTCCTGTGTGGTTTGTTTTGCTTAGTTTGTATGTTCATTCTCCATTCAATTGCTGCAACGTTATCAAAACTCTCTGCTTGAATATCTTAATGGCATTCAAATCCTAATATAATATATCTCAGGTGAGACTGCGCCTGCCTCGCAGGCGTTGCCGACTGAGCTTGATCTGTGGGGTTGATGTCTTTTGGTGTTTTGTTGGTATTTTGTTATTGTTGAACTGTGGGTTAAGACAAGAAGGAGGAATATCCCAACAATGATACCTTGGTCTTTGGTCATTGCACACTGGTAATCTATATTGAGGAAGTTTTTGATGGGTTTTTTCCTTTACGGTTTTCCCGAGATAAATTGTTGTGTACCTTGTGATTGTGCTTCTTTCAGTGATCCTCTTTATGATGTTATTGTGAAAATGTATTAAATGCTAATCAATTTAGGATTTAAGCTATGAAAATATAGAAAAATTAACATGGTATCAGAGCTATCTTGAAAAGAGCGTCTTTTATGAGGTAAATCTCTCTCTCCTTCTTCGGACAAGAAAATTATTATTTTCTAATAAAGTGGAATTTTTTAGTGCAAGTGACATAGGTAAGTGTGCCCCTCCTAGTTGCATATTTTGGTACCAAGATTGAATTTTTTCAATGGGCATATCCTCCATAAAGTCAATCCCTAGTTTGGTTTGGAATGGGAAAACTAGAAAACTAGAAAACAAAAAACAAAACCATAAATTGCAGTCCAGGATCTTGCAAGTCCAGTTTTAAGGGTTAGAATTTGGATTATTTAGAAACTAACTGTACCAACATACTTTCCTCAGTCAAGTGCATATTTTGGTGAGTACATTTTTCATTTCTAAGAAATTTCATTTTTTTTTTTATTTTCTGATCTCCAGAACAAGATGTCTCCAAGCACTAAGCTTGATGAAAAGTTGGAAGGAATAGAAAACTTTTGTGCTCATAAATACATAATAGGACTCAATATAGAAGAGAATTATCTTGCAAAGTTTATCAAGGAATTTATGCTGGAGCCCGAAGAAGATGACGCAAAGAAAAAGTACAAGAAATATAAGATTAGAGCCAAGAGGATCATAGATAATTCAATTAAGGATCACTTGATTCCTCAAGTATCATCTAAGGATACACCAACAAATATGTTTGATGCCCTATCAGGAATGTATGAAGGAAGAAAACTCAACCAAAATATGAACTTGAGAGCCCAAATCAAAAGTACAAATATGAGCAAGAGTGAATCTATCCATGAATACTTCACAAGGGTCTCTCAATTCAAACAGCTAGAAGCAATTGAAGACACGATTGATGAAATTGAACTAGTAATGACCGCTCTTAATGGTCTTACTAGAGCATGTGCTATGGGAAGAATGTGTTTAGGAAGAATCTAGAGCAGCTAACTGAGAAGCACTACCTAGAGATGATGACCATGCTCTAACTACTCATACTAGAAGAAGAAAAGGAAAATATATTTTCAAGAAGGAAACTCATAAGGGGTCTTATCCTCCTAATACGTTTCAAAATAATAAAAAGGGAGATTACAAGTAGAAATATTTCTCCTCTTATTCCATGTTACCATAGTGATAAGATAGGACACATTTCCAGAAATTGTCCAACAAAGAAAGAAGAATATAAGAGGAAGAATAACAAAAGACATCATGCTAACTTAGCATAAGAAGAAGAACAAGAAGAAATTCCCTAGAAGTTAGAAAAATAAGAAGTTGAAGAATATGTTCTCTGGTAGATGTATATGTCACTGAGAGGGTGGCCAGCATAAACTGAGAGGTCACCTACAAGACCATAGAAGGATTTCTCACATAAAACTATAAAATCCCTACCACATGTGAGCAAGGTAGTCATAGGTCCACTAAACCTAAATATTTATCATGAAGGATGCAACCTTTAATGTAGATATAGATAAAGTTCCAACTTGAAGAAACATATGAAGAGGTTGTAGCTCCTAGAGCTACTGAACCAATGAAGGAAGTTTCACCTTCTCTTGATGATGAGATTATGGAATAACATAATATGTTGGAGCCCCAAGAACCTCCCCACATGAATATCTCTCACAAGAGAAAGGCAGCTTAGGCTTGTGAGATTATTCAAGAAGAAGAAAGGTATGGTCTACATAAGGCTCCATCAGGTCGAGAAAGAAGCCAAAGCCATTTCCTAGTTATGTGGATTTGATGTGTGATCTTGTAGACAAAGAACCTACTTATTTTGAAGCAGCGGTTCAAAAGAAAGAATGGGTAGAAGCCATGCCAAAAGAATACCAATCCATAATGAAGAATGATGTATGGGAAGTAGTTCCCAAACCAGAAGGTGAGAGTGTGGTATCTTCCAAGTGGATATACAAGATAAAACATATATCCTATGGAAGTATCGAGAAGTACATAGCCAAATTTTTGGCCCGAGGATTCTCTCAAAAGGAAGGAATTGATTATAAAGAGACATTTTCTCCTGTAGCAAGGTACATTTCTATCAGAACCATCATGGCACTAGAAACCAAGACATAATGGAAGTTACACCAAACGGATGTGAAAACGGATTGAAGAAGAAGTGTAAATATAACAACCAAAATGTTTTGAAGTCGAATATAGAAGGACACATGTCTGTAAAGTGAAGAAGGATCTGTACGAATTGAAGCAAGATCCAAGATATTGGTATGGAAGAATCAATAGTTTTCTAGTGAGCTTGGGATTTACCAAAAGTAAGGTTGATCCTAAAATTTACTTCATGGTTATGGATGATGAAACTGTCATATTGTTGTTGTATGTGGATGATTTATTCCTGACAAGTAATGAGAATAAAATCCCAGAGTATAAGAATAAGCTCATTGCAGAATTCGAGATGAAAGACCTTGGATTGATGCATTATTTTCTAGGTCTTGAAGTATGGCAGAGCCCACAAGGAATCTTACTTAACCAAGGGAAGTATGCAATGGAAATCCAAAAAAGGTTTGACATGTTGGAATGTAAATCCATATCCACACCCATGGATACACACTTGAAGTTGTTAGTTGATGCTTCATCAAAGTTAGTGGATTTGACACTATACAGACATATCATTGGTTCAATAATGTATATGATGAATACCTGACCATATATATGCTCTGCTGTGAACACTTTGAGTCAATATCTGGTTGAGCCTTGAAATGTTCACTTGATACCTGCAAATCATGCGATGAGATACTTAAAAGGTATGATAGACTATGGTCTCAATTATACTATATATCATGACTTCATACTGTATGGTTATACATATTCAAATTGGGCAGGAAGTGTATCAGATTGAAAGAGCACTTTGGGAGGATGTTTCTGTCTGGATTTAGCCATGCTCTCATGGATAAGCAGGAAGTTGTCCATTGTTTCTCTCAACATTGTAGAATCAAAATATATTGTAGCTTTTTCCACCAATTGTGAAGCCATATGGTATCAAAAGTTGTTATTAGATCTATTCGATCTGGACATGGATGCTACTATTATTCTAAGTGATAACCAAATCTGCATGAAGATGACATAGAACCCACTGTTCCATGATAAGACAAAGCACATAGAAATCCGGTACTTCTACATTCATGACATGGTGCATAAGGGAGATATAAAGCTCCAATATGTGAGCACAAATGATCAGGTTGCAGATGTGTTGACTATGCCTCTGTCTCATGTGAAGTTTCAACACTTCCAAGACAAGCTTGGTGTTTTTCGTAAGGACTTCCCTAGAAAGGGGGAGTAGTACTGTTGATACTACAATATCCTAATCACATCAGGTAGCTCAATTGGGATTTATAATTCGTAGTATTGATCTCGTAATAAAAAAAGGAAGGATCATCTTAAATGTTTATCATTCTAGACTTGATCTCGTAATTCTAAAAGGAAGGATCGTCTAAATATGTTGATGGACTTGATCCCATAATTCTGAAAGGAAGGATCATCCAAGATGTTAGGACTAATCATCCTTAGACTTGATCCCGTAATTATGAAAGGAAGGATCGTCTTAAATGTTGATGTGGATAGACTTGATCCTGTAATTCCAAAAGGAAGGATCATCCAAGATGTTAGGACTAATCATCCTTAGATTTGATCCTGTAATTCCGAAAGGAAGGATAGTATTAAATGTTGATGTGGATGGACTTGATCCCTAAATTTTGAAAGAAAGGATCGTCCAAGATGTTGGTACTAATCGTTTGTAGACTTGATCCTGTAAATCCAAAAGGAATGTTCATCTTAAATGTTGTGAGTGGTCTTGATCCCGTAATTCCGAAAGGAAGGATCATCCAAGTTGTTGGGACTAATCGTCCTTAGATTTGATGCCATAATTCCGAAATGAAGGATTGTCTTAAATGTTGTGAGTGGAATTGATCCCATAATTCCAAAAGGATGGATCATCCAAAATGATAGTAGTGGACTTGATCCCGTAATTTCAAAAGGCGGGATAGTCTAGGATGTTAGTAGTGGACTTGATCCAGTAATTCCAAAAGGAAGGATCGTCCAGGATGCTAGTGATGGAATCGATCGCGTAATTTTGAAAGGAAGGATATTCCATGATGATAGTGATGGACTCAATCCCATAATTCCAAAAGGAAGGATCAAACAGGATGTTAGAAGTGGACTTGATCCCATAATTATGAAAGGAACGATGGTCCTATGTATGTATGTGTTAGTTGTGATCAGTAATGGTAGCTCCATAAATTCTTGATCCTGAAATTCTGAAAGGAAGGATTGTTTGAGTACCACAGATGTGTTTTCCATGGTCCCGTAATTCCGAAAGCAAGGATCATGTTGGTTGTTATACCTTCCCTAGATGATGTTGCTCCATCCTTGAGTTGTTGATGGTGATGTCACATATTTTTGTTACTATTCCATATTTATGCCAATGAGACAACCTCGTGTTATCGTTGTTGTTGTTATTCCAGCCTTATGCTGATGAGCCAGCCTCATGCTATCGATTCTAGTTATGTACAAGTTCTTATGCAGATGATAATTCAACTCCATGTTGCATATGATGATGTTCCAGCAGAAGATGATGATGCTCTAGCTCCATGCTGTAGATGATGCTCCAGTTCCATGATGCAGATAATGATGCTACAACTTCATGTTGTTGATGATATTCCAATACCATGTTGTAGATGATGATGCCCCAATTCCATGCTCCAAATGAGGACAATTGGATTTATGAACAGATGGCTCGACCCAGATACATAAAGGTATATGACTTCGTCTTCATATTAAGTTGAACATTTCATAAAATAGAGAAAGAATGTATGATTATGACTTTAACCATATAAGGATTATGAATTTAAATAATACAAAACCTATGAACCCATGGAGAGATAAAAATAAAATGCCATAAACTTGGTATTTGAACACATGACACATGTAAGATGTGGAGTATAAACTCAAGGATGAGAAGTTTAACAAACTTTATTTTTAATAAAATTATTATATTTGAAAAAATAAAGTCCTTGATTGATTATGAGTTATGAAAAATACTTATTTTTTCAAAATAATAATAATTAGAATTAGAATAGTGAGATTTGATGTAAAATCAAGAATTTGGAAACATAAAAGATTAGGTTCAATTAGGAAAAGCTTTAGGACGAAATGTGAATATTGACTAGAACACCTATATCTTTAGTGAAAACACTTGTGAACATTTTGGCGACAAAATCGGGGTCCTGCTTCCCATACATGTTGTTGGAATTTAAAATTTTTGATGAGGTATATTTTGGTACCAACAGAAGCTAATAGGAACAATGTTGGGGATCCATCTAAAAAAGGAGAACCAAATCTCAATTTCAAGATGAGAACCGTGCGCTATATCATATAGACCCACTTCACCTAGAGAGGTTCTACAAGATGCCAGGGTCTGATCCACAGTCCTACAAAGAGGCTTTCCATGATTCGAAGTGGAAGGTATCCATGGATGAGGAATATGAATCACTGTAGAACAACAAGACATGGGATCTTGTCTCCTTACCTCCAGGGATAAATCTTTTCCATGGAAAATGGATCTACAAAACCAAATTAGCATCTGATAGATCTAATACTAAGTACAAGGCTCAGTTATTTGCAAAGGGGTATTCACAAGTTCACGGTTGGACTACAATGAAACATTCACCCTTGTTGTAAGAATGGATCCCATAAGGCTGGTTTTTCCCATTGCAACGTCGAAGAAACGGGAGGTACATCACATGGATGTGAATAGTGCCTTCCTCCATGGTGACTTGGAAGAAGAGATCTACATGAGATAGCCTGATGGGTGCACTGAATATTCCTCCTTGGTAAGCATTCTAAGGAAACCATTGCATGGGATCAAATAAGACCCAAGGGAATGGTATGCCAAAATGGATTCCTTCTTACTGTCATAGAGGTTTGAAAGGTGCAAGTATGACTGAAATGTATACATGCAACATAAGGTAGGTTGCTTATTGTTGATTGTATTGTATGTGGATTACTTGCTCATCACTGGTGGATCACCTGCTAGATTGAGGGACATCAAGTCATCCTTGAGAAAGGATTTCTCCATGACAAATCTAGGGATACTCAGGCAGTATATTGGCCTTGAAGTGAGTCAAAAAGCTTAGGGATCATGATTTCTAATTTCAAATATGTAGGTGACTTTCTCAAGAGGTTCCACATGTCTGATTACAAAGAAGCATCTTTCCCTTTCTTATCTGGCATCAGATTGGAAGAAGGTGGTTCCACTCCCCTAGTTTGTAGTACTCTCTACGAAAAGTTGATTGGTAGCTTATTTAACCTCACTCATTCGAGACCAAACTTGTCATATGATGTTAGTGTTGTTTCTAGGTTCATGTAGGAACCACATGAGATGCACTGGAGGGAAGCAAAGCACATCTTGCACTATGTACAAGGTACTACAGATTTTGAGATTCACTATTATGTTGGTGCTCAGCTAGATCTACTTAGTTTTACTGACTCGGATTGGGCTGGAGACAGTGCTAACAGAAAATATACTTCGTGGTTTGTGTTCAAGTTGGGATCAGAACCAATCTATTGGTCAAGCAAGAAGAAAACAACTCTTGCACTCTCTTCAACTAAACTAGAGTATCATGGGGTTATGAATGCAACTATTCAGGTAGTTTGGGTACATGGGATTTTAATAGAGTTTGGAATTCACACTTCTTCTTCAGTAGACATTTTCTGTAATAATCAAAGTGCAATTAAAGTCTACAGTGATCTAGTATAGAAGCAGCAGACCAAACACATAGAAATCCACATCCACTATATCAGGGAACAAGTGCACATTAGGACCATCACACTGCATTACTTCCCTATAAAGGAGAAGGTTGCATACATTTTTGAAAAATCGTCCACTGAAAATATATTTGTTTATCTCAGATCTCTACTTGGTGTGAAGGCTTGATCCACTTCCCTAATGTTCATTTTGAGGGGAATTTTTCCCATGAGGTTTTCCCCATTTCCTCATTTATTGAGCAGTTATTTTTTACATTATTTTTGTATGGGTGACCTTTGGTATCAGTTGCTAAGGACTATTTTGTGCAAGTTTGGATTAAGGAGGGGTGTTAGATTATTATAATCCTCCCTTGTCGACCTTATTTTATTTTATAAGTTTCATGTCTTAGGATGTTGTTCTTACTTCATTAGTGATACAGATAAGTTATTTGGGGCCCACCTACCACTTGATGCACCCACATGCATGAGTTTATGAGCTCTAGAGACCAATCCATAGATTTTAGGATCCCACACTGAGTTACGGGAGTTCCACCTTCAGTTCACCCTAGTCATTGTTGAGTCATGCTCTGATGCGACATTCAGTTCACTCTCAGTTAGTAATCTACCTCCTTTGGATGATTTGTGGAATAAGGCAACTTTGCTCACCTACCATGGTCAGTTAACTAATTGTTAATTGTTTCAATTGTCTAGCCTTGCACTAGTGAGTCTTTAGTGGTGATTTTCCCAAAATTAGTCATGTCTAGAGTCAAGGATTCGAATTTCCTTCTTTGTATCATGGATTTATTTTACACAGATTAATGATCATTGTGTCTAGTTATTGATGTCAAATTGTGCCTCTTTTCTACTTAATCTCATTATGCATGTTTAACCATTCTAACACTATAATTCCTTCTCCTTCATACTTATTTCGCAGTAATATTCAATTCATCCTAAAGATCTTGCGGAATTGATAAATTTACACAATACACAACTTCAATAATCCCTGCATCCTTCTGATGGTTGGTTAAGTACTATTTGATACTTTGAATTCAAATAGCCACCTCCTATTCCATGTTTTTTTTATTAAGTTTAATGTTTGTTTTCTTGCATCTCACTCATCCAACAAACTATCCTTTTATGTGACCATAGACGTCATTAAAATTTAGTCTTTGTGTTTACTTCAATTACAAACTCTATTATGTTTATGAGATTTTCATAATTGTCTTACAATTTGTAGTTTCCATGGAGTGTCAATGTGCATGTAGTGACCATGCTTTTAAATGCAATGGATCTTAAAAGGTTCCTCTCAGATGTATCTTGTTTAATGATTAAATACAGATAATGAATGATATTTGCAACCTAAAGAATCTTTGGAGCTAAACTACACATATAAATACATGCATGCATACATATTATTGAGAATGATTTTGGAGACTTTTTTAATTTCTTTCCAAAACTAGCATTTTGGTTTGCATCATACAATAACAATTTTCTTTTTTATGTTTGATTTGCAATAAATGCCATAACTATTCAAATTCGATTGGACTCCCAAACCATTTTTCTTCTAAGCTACTAGATGCCCTTGTTGGATCTTAATGATTGGGATATTTACAAGGTGTTATGCATCAAATAAATTTAGTTCTTTTGCAACAGTGGAATTTATTAATCAACTGTTCTTTTGAAATTGTACATGTATGAATATCCTTCTATATCTTTTTCTTAACCTATTGAATTTTGCATTACCTTCAATTAGCAGTTTCTTTCATCAACATTTGTTCCAACATTTTCCTATTTTTTATCCTATTATGCTATTATGCAGAAACAACAATAACATATTTAAAACCTAGAAAACAACAAATAGTTATAATATTGTTAATGAACAAAGGTAATAACTTATAAGAAAACATTGTCTTTGAGACTTTTCCATAGGGTAACCTATAACACGTTTTTCTTTGCTCATGTTCTGTTTGAAATGTTATATCCTGCAATGCTTCTAACTATAGACACAAACACAATTATACTGACGGAAAGCATTACTAAGAGTGCAAATAGTGCCTTGGTTCACTGGTGAGGTTGACAAGATATCAATCTTCCACCATGGTTCCATTCTTATTGTGGTCTGCAGCACCTGGATGACAAGTTTCAAAGGGATTAGGCTAGTTGCAAGTATGAGACGAATTTAGAATAATAGTTGTGCCTTGAACCTAGCAGTTAAGGTGAAGGAAATCCATGTTATGCAGTGCAGGTACCAACATCGGGGTGTGTTTCTTGAAGCAACTTCCAAAGAAAATAAGGATGGAATCCATGAGATTCTTTTCTAATTCATAAAACAATGGTTACTAGAGATGTATGGAAAAAGAGTAAATAGGAAACTCCCCCCCTTCAACAGTTCTATATTCTAGCAAAAGCTTGAGGAAATCATTTTTACATGACAAGTAAATCTTCTCCAAAACTACTCTTATTTGAAACACTCTATCAACTATAGAATAAATGGACAAAATATTAGATGTTCAAATTGGTCGATGTCAATATTAGTCTTTTTTATATTAGATGTACACTAAATTACCATTTTTGTTGATTTATTTTCTTTACACCCTTATATTGAGGGACCGTTATCTTTGAGTGAAATCATTACCTTCTATTCATCCCACATCCTACATTGTCAACTCCAAGCTAATTATTGTATGATCATGTATAAGCCACACCACAAAAGGGCTGATGGTTGAGAGTATTTGGTCGGGGTATGGAGTGGGAATTAATCTCTTCCTATCTCCCATTCGTATGAGGAAGTTTACCCTTGAAGTAATTCTAGTTTATTAACAATTCGTTCAATACAAATGTTCATTTGTTTAGTATAATTGGTTCACTGTTCATATTTTGGTATGTTTTTCTCTTGTACAAGAAACCCATGAAATCTACAAAAGAGGGAAAGGGTTAAGATTCAATCTCAAACCAAGTAATTTCTCTAAAATAACTTGATAGGTTTATTATCTTGAATAGTTTGCTTCTATGAAATTTAAAAACCCTCACCCAACAAGTATATTTATGGATTGGGTATATATCGTGATTGCTCCTTTATTTAGATCAAATTCTATTACAATTCTCCCTTTTCTCCTTTTCACCTGATGGTCTGGTTACACCAGTAGTTTGGTTCTTTTATGTATTCATTTTCTAGTGCAATTGGGATAAGTATTTCATAGTTGGATTATTAATTAAAAATTGTTCAGTAATCCTCTATTTGCATCTTTGGGCAGGTTACAAACACTGCTCTAGGAGCCTTATTCTCCAGGTCAATTCCTTTTCACTTCCCTTTTTACTAAGAGCCACAATTTCTCTGTGTTTGATTCTTGGGATTAAATTACTTATATTGGGTTTATCTCCAAATTGTTAGAGTTTCATCCTGGAGCATTCTCAAAGGTTTTTCCAGGTTCTTCATGAGTTCGATTTGAATGTAATTTTGTAAATCAACCTCGACCTTCACATATGATCATTCAGTACTCCTTGCATTTTAGTGTATCTTGCAAAACTAGTTGGCTTATGAGTTTAGATCCCTCGACCTATAGGTCATATAGAAACTTGTAAATTCCTAATTGATTCCTAAGGGATTGCACAAGCAACAAATGGATGAGTTGATTGTTGATGAGAATGTTCAAGAGAGGTGCAATTTCTTCCCATTGAAACAAATATTTCTTATGGATATTAATTGGTATACGAGTCCAAAGGATCTAACCGAGAAGTCAATCTCATTTTCTTTGGATATTTAATTTTTGGATGTTCTCCTCTTCAAGGTATGAAGTTGTTGTGACACCGTATCTATTGTAATGGAGAATCTGTATCCGGATACTAAGGGGGAAGATGTTCCATCTTCTGAATAATAATGTATAAATATTAATATATGAATGGTTGATAGATTACAATGGATATGGTTGCCTTAAATATGGATTGGCCATCACACATTGAAGAGACACTTATCTTCGTAAACTATAATTAATATTATTAATTAATCTTAGTAATAGTTACCTATTTATTACTATTTTATTGTTATAACATTGCCTTCCCCTTAGGAAAGCTTTGTCCTCAAAGCTTAGATTATTGTTGTCGTCTTTTCATTCTTGTTTTGTGTTGAAACAACATCATTACTTCATTTATTTCTTTTGTTTTAGAACTTGTATTAGGTATGTTCTTGTTCTTTACACAATAGTTTGTCGATTTCCCTTCACTTGTAACTCAAATTTTTACTCCATTCTGTTTAATATTGTTGTCCCCTTTTCTGTGCACATGAACATGAGGAATATTTTTGTGACTGACCATATCAAGCTTTGTTTTAGAAATTGCTTGTCCCACGATACTTAGGATGTCATCACGTAATGTTTCCCTTTTATTATCCTTACGAGTTATCTCAAGAAGTGACGTCTCTTGAATTTTCTCACACTCAAAGTCACCAAGTAGTGTTACATTTAGGTTTCTTGAGGGTGGTAGAACAGTTAAGGTAGAAGATGAATCTATGATATCTGATTTCTTTGACTTGGATTCCCTTGCATACTGTAGGATCCACCTTTTTTCATTGTATGGATCGTCCTTATTGTCAATGATGTTGGCTTGAATCTTATTATGATCTTGGTCGAGCTCATTTTTATCAAATATATTATTGGTATTTTGGTCATCCCTAAGATATTTTGTCTCCTTGTCTTGTTTATTTTCTTGATTGATTTTGTTGCTCTCATTTTTGTTGACATACTGGTCCAACATATCTGAGTTGTTGATATGGTTTGTACTAGACCTTAGTTTTTGTAACATTTCTATCATTGTATTCTGGTTCTGTGTCATGATGCTCAGGTTCTGTGCCATGGTGCTTATGTTCAATGTCATCGCACTCATTTTATCATCTAACTCTTTTTGTTTATGGTTCATGATGTCTATTTTGTCATCAATTTTTCTTTCTAGTACTAGAACAACTTCATCTTTGATTTATTTGTTAAGCGTTTCATTGTTATTTTTCATTTCTTCCTTCGAGAGTTTTTGGTTGGCAATGAGGGCCTTGATGTCTTTCTCCAATTTCTCAAGTTTGTCTTTTAATTTCATCATGGCTTGGGTCGTGCTATGCATAGGTGTGTATCTGGACCCAATTTCACTATGGTTATATATATAATTAATAATTATTATTTAAAAATAATGATAATATTGTATTATAAAAGTAATAATAAATTTTAAATTAATTTATTATTGTATTATAATATTTTTTTGTTTTGTTTTTGTTGTTGTTGCAAGGTTTGAAGTGGAGAAGGAGAAGGAGGGGAGTGGCGGCTGGAAGAGGAGGAACAGTGGTGGAGCTGACAGGGAGAGGTCGACGCTGTATGTGAATCGGGACACGTAGGGAGTTGGGTGACGGGTCATGAGGGAGCGGGAGCAAAGGGATGGTGGGGGAAGCGAGCATGCAAATGGAGGAATGGAGAGGAACATAGGTGGTGTAGGACATGGAAGGGCACAGTAACATGGATGAGAGCGCAAAGTGGAAGGAGGGAGGATGAAGGATTGAACATGGAAGTGCACCGGTGAGGGGGCAGGCTGCAAGCAGTGAGGGGAAAGGATGCGAGAAGGCGGTGGCACGATGGTGGGGTATCGTGAGTAGTTGGGGGTGGAGCTTAGCTGGAATGGAGTGTGGCTAGATACGATTGGGTAGACTACTAACAGGGGTGCATGAAGAGGGCCGTAGGGAGGTGCACACATATGGGTGATAGGATGATGTCAAGGGAGGGCGTTGGAGAGAGAGAGTAAGAGGATAAAGTGGAAAGGAGGTGCGTGGGAGAGTGTTGCAGCACGAGAGGAGTGTTTGCATGTTGACTGAGGGGGTTTGCAGCGTGGGTTAAAGTGGGCGATGGGTGGAACAAAGAGAAGGTGGATGCTGAAAGGTGGAAAGAGGGTTGACTGGTGGTGTGGGAAGAGGAGTAGTGAGCATAGAGAGGGAGATGATGAGATGGTTGGATGTGAGCTCGTGCATCGAAGAGAGGAACGTGAAGTGGGGAGAGACGAGTGAGATGGGAGAAGAGGTGAGTGATGGGTGAAAGTAAGTGGATGAGTTGGATCCGAGCTCAGTGCTAGAGGAGAAAATCCGCTCTGATACCAATGTTACACCATATCCAAGTGTAATCAGCTAGCCCGTATCTAGGTTAAGGAGGAAGATGCTCCATCTTCAGGATAATAATGTATAAATATTAGTATATCAATGGATGATAGATTATAATGGATATGGTTTCCTTAAATATGACTTAGCCATCACATATTGAATAGACTTCTCTTCATAAACTATATTTAATATTATTAATTACTCTTAGTAATAGTTACCTATTTATTACTATTTTATTGTTGTAACAGTTGCACACAAATTGTCATACAATTTTACAGAAGATTTTTTACTGATATAAATAAAATAATGGATTCTAATGTCTAAGTTTTTTCGTTAGCATTTTTCAAAGTCAAAATATAAAATCCAAAATATTTTTTATTATAAATTTTCAAATTCAATTAATGAATGTAAATTAAGTAATCTTTACCTATTTTGAGTCCTTTTTTGTTTCCATATATTCAACACTTTTAGCTTAGAAGCATAGCATCATATAATCATGTCCAATCTCTCGCATTGTGTCCTTCCTCCACAGTTATTGATGGAGTGGGACAAAGAGGACTTTTTTTCAATGTTTGCTTCATCCTACACCTTCTTCACATCCAAAACCTAGGTTAGTAGATTATCTATGTATTGGAAGCTTAAAGATCTTAGAAATTACGTTGGAGATGGATTTGGTCAAGGAAAATTTTAAGGGCAAAACTTATCCCATGGCCGAAATTAGAAGGTTTAGAAATTTAGTTGGGCGAATTATTTCAATATAGAAGTTTGACTATGTTTATCCCCAAATTCAGTTTTAGAAAATAATATCTAAAACCCTTCTCCCACTCATATTTATGAGGGAAATTTGGGAAAATTCATTTTTGCCTCGAGTAAAAATCAATCTAGATCCTTATTCGCCCTAATTTTGGAATGTAAATTTAAGGTGCATTATGTTCGAGATTCTTATTTTCCCATATTTCTTTGAATGAAGTTATTTATGGTATCTATTTTACCCAAATTTCATAGCAAAGGGATTATTACGGAGCAATTTACAACTAGGGATAATTTTATGAACACCCCCAAAAATTATATGTATAATAAATGGGTGAATATCCCTAATATATAGGAAAATTTGAAGGTTATTTTATCAATAATATAATATGTATATATTACCTTTTGGATAATTTTTCATTCTATTATAAAATCTTGTAAAATCTTGGTGAATATTTCACTCAATTATAAGATATTGTAAAATATTGGTGAATATTTTACTGAATTATTAAATATTGTAAAAAATTGGCAAATCTTTCATCAAATTATAAAACATTGTAACATCTTGGTGAATATTTTGTTGTGAATACTCATCTTTTGATTCCACGGATTACTAAGGTAGTGCAATAGAAGATCATATGTCGAATCTTGACTCTCTCCACTCCTAGACCCTCAAATGAGCAAATGCATGAATGAGGAGAGGAGGGATCTATTTATACATTTCACAAGTAGTATTGGGTCACTCACAAATGGAGGTCTTGGTGAAACACAACTACACTAACTAGATTTAGGGAAATTGGGGACTCCACTTTTTATCTCATCCCTTAATGGTTCAACGGACATATGGGGACCCAAATATTGACATACTGACAAACTAGTAGAATTGAACACTTTACACTATGGAGTGATTATGTCACCCACATAACATTATTACAACATGGAGTGTTATCGAGACCCACAACCTTAATATAGTGTATGAATTCCCAATTATCTTATTTTCGAAGCTCTCATTTTTAAGCTACCCTCTAAGAAAAAATAACATGCTTATATGTTTATATATAATAATGCCACTTTTTCCTTTCTTTTGTTGACAAACAAAATATGAATTATATCATTTCATTTAGAATTTTTAGAGTTAGTTAGAAACTTGAAATGGTTGTTGGAAATAGGAACATAAACTAACAAGGATAGAAACCACATTAATTAATCATCACACATATCATTGGAACTAAGACTATTTTTTCTCAGATAAACCGAGGAGGTGTTTGTATCCATGTCCTTGAAATTTTTGAAAGCATGCAAAACGTGGTAAAATTGTTTAGCACCCTCATTGAATGCAAATGACTATATATCAAATAACATAATGTCTACATCTCATATCAAACATGCCACGTACATATTATATACAATCATGATGGAAATCAAGTGTCATATTCCAACTAAATCATATATTTATCATACATACTAGATCCATTTCTAAATGATGATGGCAATTACACATAAAAAAAATCACCAAAAAACATTTTACTTCTAAACGACCCTTACAAAAAACAAAATATTGTAAAACAAGTATCGAACCCAACAAACTCAGCTCACAAATAAATTTGACGAACTTGGCAATACAAACAAAAAATTATTCCAATCGCGAACTTCTCAATACAAATTAAGGAATCTACCAGAATACTTTGGACAACTCTATAACAAAGCTAAAATAATGACCATTCCACTGTAGCCCCACCATTATAATTTGTGTGCATTCATTTATATTACAAACATCCTAAACATCAACAATAACAAACATAAAATATGAACATATACACTCGTTAACTCCTTAGATCCAATAATATTTGCATAGCAAGATCCTAATAAAAGCACATTTTAAACAACTAAGTCAAATTCAATTTGAATATATAAAATCCATGTGGTGTCTCTCCATCAAGAGTAGCATCCACTAACAACATATAAATGTCAGTTGATAGTTTAAACATGACAAGGCATAAAATAAATCATATGTTTTGATCTCTATACCACTTTCACGGAACCAGTACTTCTAGGATATAATAAAACCCTAATAACATCGAATGGGCCCTAAGCATCAAAAGTTCCCTAGAATTCAACAAGACTGAAAAAGCATCCATGATAAAAAAGAATTCTAAAATGTAAATTTACAACATAATAATCTATTGTAACTGTGGATTAAAAGCATAAAAAGCATGATCAAACCATACCACATTAACTATTGGATAAAAAGTGTGATGCAAGTTTGTATTCTATGATAAATTGCATGTGTGGCATTCCCCTTAAAGACTTGGTATTTTAGTAATGGAGATGTTATGCGAATATTCAAATGTTGAGAAAACTAAGAATAAAGGAAATCGAGGGCTCAAACAAGGTATCACATGAAATTGACTAAAAATACAACTGAATACAACCATATGCCTGAATTTCAAGGAAAATGGAGGATGAAATAACCCTTGGGAGCCTCCATTACTGAATATTGGGGGAGAAGGAATGATTTCACTAGAATTTCTTTATAAACTGGGGGCAAAATATAGATTGGAGGGATATTTTTCTAGGGAGAAAAATAGTTTATTTTTTCATTTTCCTCATTAATATATGGGAGGCTATTAATTTTGGATTTTGCTTTTCTAATAAATACTGGGCGAATGTATTTTAGCTGAAAAAAACCTTTCCATATAAAAAAATAGCCCACTAAATTCTTCTAACCCCCTTAATATAGCCTATGGGCTATATATATCCCCTAAAATTATCCATGTTTACAACAAGGTTAGGTTCTTGGCAACGAAGGTTGTTGCAATTTCTAGAATCAATGTTTCTTATTCTTAAATAAAATCCATTTTCTCAGTCCTCTTGCCTCTTCCATATTTATTATGAGAATCAATTCCCTTTTATCCTGACCTCCATATCCAACTGTATCAATTTGTAATCAGTTGGAGGACAAATTATTTGGTTTCTTCAATAGCAATTTTGCAACTAGAAGTTTCGTTGATCTTCAAATGCATGTCAGCAAACAAGATGTTCACACTTACTAGTATTGTTCTGTTGTCAACTAGGATCATGCTTACACAATGTCAGAACATCATACAACTAAGATTTATACCCTAAACACGATTTTTCAAGAAATTTATTCGAAGGAAATATATCATGATCTATTGATGATCTTTGTTGACATTTTTGTTGGTCCAACAAATTTCCACTCGGTACATGTAGGACTAGAGTGAGATGAACAAGTTTTTTTTATGCATCAGTGCTTCTAACAACCTAAGCTTCCTCACTATTATGACCACTAGTTTTCAAACTAAATGATGTATCATCTTTAATTGGAGGTAAGTGGCCCCCCATTTTTTCATCTTCTATAGGTTTCGATTGATTCTCTAACTCAAGGTTGCTTGCATTTTCCATGAAATTATCTCTCCTTTAGCATTTATTATTTGTTAAACATTCAACATAATTTTGTTTTTTTCTAAAATTTGGTAGATGTGACTTATTTTTTTTATTGCAAACTCACACTCCTTGAATGAATTCCTAATTCATCTCTTAAGAGTAAGAGGATAAAACATATTTAATTAAATTTTGAATTAAATTGTGGATTTAGAATTCTAAAAGAACAAAAAAATATCAATTATGGGGTGGTCCTTGTAATAACATCTTTCCAATTTTAAAGAAATATGTTTTAAGTACCAATTCTTCATTAGTTGAGTCTATCATATAGCATGTAACTACATCATATTTCTATGCTTTATCTTCTTCGTACTTGATGGAGTAAATGAGGGGTTGTGGTTGGCATCTCTGGACAAGTGGAGAATGTACATCATGAACATGCAAATAATAGACATCACTAAGGAATTCATAATGGGTAATCAATTCGAGTAGCATAGGCAATTATATCTTTAGCTACAAATTGATAAGAAAAAGTAAATTCAAACATTCTGAAGGAAAACAGTCACCTTGGGGACTCTTTTGTTGTTGCAGGTGCCTTGGATGATGGGTTCTTTTTTTGTGTATGTGTTGGGAACTAATTGTAACTTAATGTAAATGGACATAATTTTTGTAGGGGGTTTCTATAAATAATATTTGTAGATATACTTTGGAGTTAGAAGTGCTAATGGTATGCAATGTAACTATATTAATATTTTATATATAATATTTTTATTTACAAAGAAATAATCTCACTCCATACTCACACACTTAAGTGAAGAATGGGGGTGCTAGTACCGGTCCATCCATCATGGTTCCCACCCCTTCTTCCCCATAATTTTTAGATGGAATGATAATTGACCACTAGTGGCATGGGTGGCCTAAGTAACCCCAAAGGATCCTATGAGATTTTATCCCAAGACGCCTATGGACATAATGCTCACATCTACAAATTGAGCCAACCCTTGGGGCTTATGTCATATATGTTATATACATTACCGTACTTTAACTTAACAAACAAAACAGAATTTGAGCCCAAAATCCAATGGATGCCATGTCTGAACTTTGACAGACACGTGTCCATTATTCGACAACAACGTTTCTTATTGTCGTCAATAGGAATTCGTCGGATATTTGACTCCCTTTCAAAACTCATCGACATTTCGATAGAATATCAAGCTAATATAGGGAAGTATTTCATCCCTATGTCGTCGAATTTGAGATGGTTCGGTTGTCGAATTTTTGACATCTTTTTGTCGAATTTGAGATGAAGCTGTTGTCGAATATATGCCTTCTCCTCGTTAAATTTTAAACAACTAGGTTTTCGGATTTCTGACTTTTCCTCATCGAATTTGCGACATCTACTAGTCGAATGTCCAATGGATATGACATAAATTATGCACCTATTAGTCGTCGTTTCAATTACCTCTTCGTCGGATGCCATGTCATGAGAGTCAGAAATCCAATGATCTGTAGGTGGCCTAGGCATTAGAAATACGACGCCCTATAGATGTTTAAAAAAAACAGTGTGCTTCAACCCACGAGAAAACGCAGAACGCATGTGGATAAGAGTGGCGAGAGTGGGGGGTAAGGCATAGACTTTGATCTTAAAGGTGAAGCCAGCCAATTATATCACAAAAGTCATCAAAATTCCTATATTTTGCATTCAGGACTCCCAACTGCAAATAACCTCATAATCACTATAATAATATGAAACACAACAAATTCAGATGAATGCTTAGTCTATAAGCATAAAATTATTGAATCTCCAATTGACCTTAACAGAATCAACATTGCAAATTTGGTCTAGAGGTCAAACTTTCATAAAGGTGATTTCCATGGCCGCACGACTGAACATGAGCATGTGCTTAAAGCCAACCGATAGATTGTCTTCCACGTACCCCCTGTAATTGGGAAATTGCAAGCCAGTACCTTGATCAAGAACATTATTCTTCAGAATGGAATTATGATGCAAAGAATTGTTTGGAAATACCCTTAGCCGTTTTGAAGACTGAGTTGAAGCCCATGGGGGCCAACTCGATTAAATCAGCTAGTTCCAAGTCCAAGTGAACCAGTTTTAAAAAGAAACTCAACCAATATGATCCAAACTATTACCTGTTAAATTTTGTCCAAATTTTGTGAATGTCTTCAAAAGAACACTTGCAAGTCCAGCACATGGTCAGTTTCTAGTAATGTGAAAGGATAAAGAAATTAATGATTTTATCATTTTCTAACCTTCATTTTATTACATCAAAATGAAAATGTCTTGAAAGGTACCAAAATCAAATTAAGGAAATATCTAAATGGGAAATTAGATTTTAACCAGATACAATTATCCACAGAAATAAACTAGGACGTCAGAAAACTGACCAATTTCTAGTCAGTTTTCTGGCAAGTAAACTGGTCAGTTTACTTGCCAAAAAACTGACCAGTTTCTAGTAATGTGAAAGGATAAAGAAATTAATGATTTTATCATTTTCTAACCTTCATTTTATTACATCAAAATGAAAATGTCTTGAAAGGTACCAAAATCAAATTAAGGAAATATCTAAATGGGAAATTAGATTTTAACCAGATACAATTATCCACAGAAATAAACTAGGACGTCAAAAATGTGAAAAATCTCTGACTAACATCTTCAAAATTACAAGAAATTATCTTAGTTCTTGAATTCTCATGTATCAACAATTGTAACCTCCACCTCAACTCCAGGTTCAATGTTGATTGATGTGATCTACTTCACCACTTCAGAAGAACTAACCAGATCAATGATTCTCTTGTGGATACATAATTCAAAACGATCCCAGGTGTTGGTACTTACATGGGAAAATTAACAAAACATAATCAATTGAAATTCAAAAAGAGAACATTGGAAAGTATAAAACAATTTGATACTAGCTAGTTTCCAAGACCAAATGGGGATATACTAGAGAACAAGCTTCCATGTAGAATGTAATTCCATAAACACAATAGAAGAGAGGTTTGATAGGGATAGTAGTTTCCATAGGGAATTAATATGAAGATCCTGACAATATGAGTAGTAAGGCTTTACAATGGTATATCTTAGTAAATGTGAAATATGTTGGCAACAAAAGGTATCATTAAATGGAGTGGAAGCAAGAAAATTGTAATATAGACTTACTATGCCAAAACTACAACAATTCCATAACTTACAAGATGTTCGACAAAGTGAAGAAGATTACTAATAAAAAACTCAAATAGACAAGCAAGCCATAATTATAAAAAGGATTATCCATGACTTCAATCACAAATTTCAAGGCTAAAAGCACTGCTCTAACCTGTCCAAAGCACTCAAAAACCCTAAAAAAAGAGGCAGAAATAAAGACAGAACAATGTTACTGGAACAACAACATCAAAACACATTCATTAATATTTTATTAAACCATCATGCATCACATTTCTACACTTCAAAACTCATTGAAAATTGGGACAATTTCAAAAAAACAGGCCTTGTTTTTAACTCTGATTTTAATTTCAACTTGCTATGGCTTAGGCTGCAGTTATATAAGATCACAACTCATTGGTGCTCATAGCTCGATTTCTGCAGTAGCTTTGTAAGGGAAATGTAAATGAAAGCATTCAACATATAGCATAATGATCTAGAAAACAATGCGTAGCATTAATATCAATCACAACACAACCAACGACCATTACTCTGCAACAGATAATTTCGATGAATTGGATAAAATAATAACAGGGATCCACAAAGAGAACAGAAATGCTAAAAAATGGCAGAATACGAGGTTCCATATGAAAATAGATACTTTTTGTGCTGGAATATACGCTCAGAAGGAAAAATCATACAAGCTTGAGAGCAATTACTTGAAAAAACTAGTACTCAATTGTAGACTTTTCAAATGAAGGGGTAATTATTTCAATCACAACAAATTTAATCCAACCGTCATGTACCACAGTCCAACCCTTCAAAGCCCATTGAATTTGGTACATTTCAAGAATTTGGATTTATTTTTAACCCATATTTTAATTTCAGCTTACTATGGCTTAGCATGTAGCAGGTACTTGTTAGATTCTCATATTTTAGTATGATTTGACTAGTATCTTAAACAATTAGAAATAGGGAATTGAAACCACAATGCAATTTCAACACCTCTTCCATGCGCCTAGTGTCATCATGATATCCTACATCAAAGATCAAAGAACTTGATATTGCAACTCAACATTAGCTACTCAAGAATAGAATTTACTTAAAAAGGCGCACCTAAAAAATTATGCATCCACCTTTGATTTAAATTTGAAGATTTGGTTATAGAGATATGGCAAATTGATGTCTTTGTAGATGGCCCAGTTCACTTCTTAGTTACCTACTGTACACACATAGAGATGCACTAGAAATATTCTTAGACAGATTTGCAATGCACAAGATCTGAAATCTCTTTTGACTCTCGGCAGGCTATCTTTGGTCTATATTATGGCTGTATGCAGGCTTTTAATTTATGTATTAAGAATTGTTAAAAATATCTTTTTCAGTGGCAAGGAGTTTTTGGCTCCGATCTTAATCTTGCTGGATAGTATTTTTGTTTATACTTATGTCATCAAAGAAAGCAGCGTCGTTTGATCGAACAGTAACTGTTAAAAGTTATGAGAGCGATCAGTCTCATTGGATCGCATTTATGTATGCACATCGGCATTAATGATAGAAGGAAGTGTTGTAGCATGAACAGCGAAAGATAGATATCTTTTGTTTTGCTGTCATATGTACAGAGCTGTGTTCAGCTCATACTTTTTATTCTGGAACAGCATCTATGTATGCTCTTTTTTGACTCACTCAACAGCAGACTTTAGAGTCTATAGAATGGAACCTATTTTTGGTGATCCAGAATTCACACTTCAGTGAATATTCAGAATGTAATTTTGATCTCGAAAGATGAATGAAATTACGCTTTTTTTTCTTGGAAAAAAAAAATGCACAAGATCTGAAACAATTAGTGGTCCATAAACCCTCCAATGCTCAAAAATCAATCTTAAAATAACACAAATGTGAGGTACTCCAAACGCAAGAATGATAAAAAGGAAACCACCAGTATTAGTTAATTTTATTGAAGGCTTCATAGTATTTTGGCATATCCATCGCAACACCCATAAAACAACCTAACTGCATATAATCACTAGGAAAATGTATTCCCAACACATTATGAATTGGGGTTAAGAAACAAAGACAGTTCATCTATGTCGCAATCCACCGTGATGTTAAAAAGAATCATTTTTAACAAGTGAATCCATTGAAAGCGCCTAATGGTTTTTATTGAAAACTCATAAATAATATTTACAAGAAACCACTGTAAACAAAATCTTAGTAGCCCAGATGAAAAAAAAATGAAAACCAATGGCAATCCATCCCATACATGCTATGACATTGGATGCATGCACTTAGGCTGATCTTCAAATTCCATAAGAAAGCAAGGTATGCCAACCATGTTATATGCAGGATACCAATACTGAGGATGATCCGGATTTATGTAGGAACGCAACAGAATACAAAAATAACCATAGAAACAAATATGCAGTGGAAATAACACTTCATTTCATTAATCAAAGAACTGAAACTCGTTTACATACAGAATGGAAATAAACTAACTAGAGTGATGCAGGTAGCTTATCTCTGAGAAGAGATGTGGAGGCTACATGCCTCTGAACTCTGTGTTACAATGAGGCTCAAAGGCCTATATATTATTGAGAAATAATGCAAACCCTACACATCCAAAAACCTAACCCTGGGAGGTGAAACGCCAGAATGTGGGCCCCGTTGGGTAACTTGGTACATCAATTTCCCAAGGTCATAACTTTGGCAAACTACCTCCGTTTGACATGCATGATACATCGTTAGAAATATCTCTTCAAGGACTAAATCCATAAACAATAAACATTGAGTCTAGAATGAACTCATATTTGCCCAACCATTCAATGCCGAAAAAACGTCGTTTAGGGCCTCAAAACGACTCCAGAAGTTTAGGACCCGAAAACTACCAAAAATAGAAAATTGTGCTACAATTAAGGAAACTCGAAAAATGAAAGAAACATGGTGGCAGTCCAAGTGGAATAGGTGGGTGGCCACCAATTTCCAGGACTGGATCATTCCTCCCCCCTTAGGAAGCAATGGTTCCCATTGCGTTGATTTCCTCCATGAGATGAGGAAACTTCTGCTGAACTTGGTCTCTGGTGAGCCACTTTCCCTGGTGAAGGAGTTGGCCTGCTTTGACAACTCAATATAGCTAGATATTCTACTGGTGGGTGATCTTGATCTGTGTGTCCATAATCCGATCAGTTGTGGCTTGTTCCATGCATTCGGGGTTTAACTCTGTTGGTGTGAGTTGTTCTATCACGTCTGATGTGTCCAGTAGAGGTGGAAAGTAGGGCCGAAGGCGGTCCACATTGAACACTGGGTGCATACCAAGGAATGGTGGAATACTAAGCTTGAAGGAATTTTCCCCGACAACCTTGGTGATGGTGTATGGCCCATATCGGAGCGAGCGAAGCTTGCGATGGGGTCCAACGAGGCGCTCATTCTGCAAATGTAGCCACACTTTGTCGCCCACCTGAAAGTTGTGTTGCACCCGATGTTGATCATGCCACTACTTGTACTTAGCATTGGATCTGTCCAATATGTCATGAAACTATTGGTGAATGTGTTGAATGCACTCAATGAAGCTTTTTTCCTTAGAAATTTTAGGCTGGACATGAGCTTAATCATCCTAAGTAGCTGCAAATGGCATGGCTACGTCAATGGGACGTAATGGCAGGAATCCCAAGCCTACCTGAAAGGGGTTGTGGTCGGTTGAGCTATGGAGGGCCCGGTTATAGCTATGTTGTACATAGGGGAGGCTCTCATCCCATGTGCATGGATGCTTTAAGTTGTACATGCGCAAAATGTGTACGATCATCGAGTTGACGACCTCTGTCTGGCCATCAGTCTGGGGATGGAAAGCTGTGGACTTTGTGAGCTTGGTGTCTAGAATTGACCATAGGCTAGACCAGAATGTACTAAGGAACCTACTGTCCCGATATGAGATTATAGACTATGGGATCCCAAAGTGTACCCACACTCATTCAAACAATCTTTGAGAATCTATCGATGACCACGAACACACAGTCGTTGTCGTGCTTAGTAGAAGGAAGGCCCGACATGTAATCCATGGAGATGGATTCCCAAGGTCGGCTAGGGGTAGGAAACGGAGTATAGAGGCCTTGCTTCTTGATGGATGGTTTGGCAATGGCGCAAGCAGTGCAGGATCAGATGTACTTCTGGACATCCTGTCGAAGGTTCATCCAATAGAAATACTTCTGCAGTACTGCCACTATTTTCTCGACCCCGAAATTCCCAGCGACCTGACTATAGTGCACTTCCCAAATCATCTTGGCATGCTCGCTTGAAGGAACACAAAGGTGTCCCATGTGACATAGTAGTGCATCCTGGAGGTGAAAATTTGGAACTTGGTTTCCCTCCAAGAGCATCCTATATGTGTGGCTGAATTCTGAATCGCTCTTGTAGAGAAGTGGCCAATCATAGGTCTCGTGACCACAAGAGTTGAGCACGGTGGTTATCACCACGATCGATGGTCAGCTGAGGCAGTCTGCAACATTATTGGTGCTTCCCTTCTTGTACTTGATATTCAAATGAAACTGTTGTAGATATGTGGACCACTTCTGATGGCAATCGTTCTGTAACTTCCCTTATGTCTATATGAACTGCAGGGGTCGATGGTCTATGTGGATGATCGTTTCCTTCCCCAAAATGTAATGCTTCCATTGTTGGCAAGCCTGTACAATGGAATACATCTATTTGTCATAAGTGGGATATTTGCGGACAGTGTCTCACTGTGATATGCCACTGGATGCCCTTGTTGAGTAAGGACTACCCCAATAGCATAGTCAAAGGCATCTGTCTCGATCTCAAATGGTTGTTGCAAGTCTATTAATGTGAGCACTGGGGCACAGCAGAGGCGATGTTTCAATTCTGCAAACGCCTTCTGTTAATTTTCTGAACAGAAGAATTTTGATTTTGCTCCTCCCTTGGTGACTTGACTCAAGGGCCAAGTGATATGAGAGAATCCCAACACAAACCTGCGGTAGAAATTAGCAAGACCCAAAAAGCTATGAAGCTTTGTTAGAGTAGTTGGGGCTAGCCAATCCCGAATGACTTGGATCTTGGTTGGATCCACATGTACCCCATACTCATCAATAATGTATCCCAGATACTGAACCTGGGTCATGCTAAAAGTGCACTTGTCCAAATTGTCACACAACTTGTGTTGCCGCAGCGTTTGGAGGACCTGTCGGATGTGGTGGAGGTGCTCTTCCTAAGTCTGGCTGAATATTAGGATGTCATCCAAGTACACTACTACAAATGAGTTGGTGAATGGCCGCAAGATGTCGTCCATTAGTCTCATGAAGGTTGCAGGAGCATTCGTCCACCCAAAAGGCGTGACCAACCATTCGAAAAGGCCCTCTTGGCTTTGAAGGAAGTCTTCCACACATCGTTTGGTTCAATCGGTACCTAGTGATACCCAAACTTTAAGTCGATATTTCTAAAATATTTCACCCCTTTAAGTTGGTCTAGGAGGTCATCGATCCATGGGATTGGGTATTTATTTCGGACAGTGATCTTTTTCAACGTCCGATAGTCAATACAAAGTCTCCAAGTCCCATCCTTCTTCTGTACCAACACGATCGGGCTCTCACAGGGCGATGAGCTTGACCGGATGTGACCCTTCTACAACAGCTCCTAAATTTTCCTCTTGATTTCATCATTCTCTAGAATAGATCGTCGATAGATCGGTCCATTGGGAAACGGCGCACCTAGGGTCATATCAATGGGGTGCTTGACCTGACAGTGCAGAGGAACCCCTATGGGTGAGGTGGATATGTCCCAGTACTCCTCCACAACCTTGTCCATTTGTTGTTGTCATGTGGATGGGCCTTGTCCGGAGGTCGTGGACACAATCTTCTTCTTTCCCTGAGGGCGGATCATCAAGAAAACAAATTTCCCGGTTTTGGAAATGAGCTTACTGCATTTTTTTGCAGTAACCAAAGAGATAGCGACAGGAGGTGGTACCTCTGGTATCCTGTACAACTTATTTCCCAACGTAATAATAACAGCGTGAGGCCGAGACTCATACACAGCATGTTGCTTCCATAAGTATGGTTGACCCAATAATACATCACAAACATCAAGAGGAGCAATATCACATAATACCTCATCGGTGAAGGGCTTGATGCTGTAGGGAAGGAGAAACTGCTAGCTGACGCAGAGATCATGTCCTTGGTGAAGTCACCCGATGGTGTATGGTTGTGGGTCTGCTATGGTCGGAAAGCCTAATCGCTTCACGACCTCTGCTGAAATGAGGTTCTTTTGGCTCCCACTATTGACAATGAATTGTAGCGGGGAACCCTTTACCCACATCTGGGAGTGAAAAAGATGTTCATCCTCCTTTAAATCTTCTAGTTCTTCCTTTTGGATCTTCGTGGTGGCAACGGTGGTGTTGGGATCTGCATCGATAATCTTATTCCCTCTGTCATTTCCCTTCTCGGGTTTTGATTCAATGTCAGAATATGCATCTGATTCGGAAGCCTTTATCTCGGCCACTAGTGATTTCTTGGCCCGACACTCACTGGTATTGTGAGTGGGGCTCTTATGGAACTTGCACCAATTTCCCACTTCCTTATTCATCTTCACAGTGTTGTTCTTTGCTTGTGGCTTTGGCAATTTTTCTTGAGTTTCCATGCCTTGTCTATGTCCTTGGTTTTGCGGTTTGGGGGCACCTTTCGCTTGCTTCTGATTCACAGATCCAAAGTCTCGCTTTTTCTATTTGAATTGTTTGCTCAATTTTGGCAGCATACCGGTATGTCGTACCAAGCGAGGAGATGCCAAGGAACTCCATTTCCTCCTGGATTTATCTGTGCAGACAACTGTGGTACTTTAGCACCAAATGTTTCTCTGAATCTTTGATACCCAACTTGGTGCGCAGGGTATGGAACAGATTCGTCATCTCATGCACATCTTGATCTCTTTGCTGCTATAGCGTAGTCCATTATATGTACTTGTCCTCATAGCTCCCCATAGGATAATATTGTCCCTTTATGGCATCTCAGAATGAATTCCAAGTGGGTACGGCAGAGAACAAAGAGGGTTTCGCCTTGTCCTTTCTCTCACAGTAGGTTTCCCACCAGTCCTTGACATGGGGGGCGGCTTTGAGTAGTGAAAAAGTAATATTTTCCCGGTCAGAAAAGTCCTGAACCGAGAAATATCTTTCTAATACATTCAACCATCTATCTATGGCGTTTTCATCTATTCGGCCATCAAATATGGGAATGTCAAAGTTTACTTGTACCTTAAAAGGGGTTGTGCCTCCAGAGTGGCTGTTAGATGCAGATGCACCGCCAGTGGGAAGTCGTTGAAGGATCTGGGCGAAGTTATCCATCATCGCGTTCCTTTGTTTTTAAAGGGCCTCCTCGAGCAACATTTTGATAGGATCTTCTGCGTCCTCATCTTTCTTTTCATCCCCCATAGGAGGCTGTTGGGATTTGCGAGGATGATCTTGCAAAAGTTCAACCAGATCGAGCCCTAACTCTTTATACCCCGCCCTCGTTGGAGACATGCAAAGAAGGATCAAGAAAGAGTAGATTGCCCTGATACCACTGATCTGGATTTATGTAAGAATGCAATAGAATACACAAATAACCATAGAAACAAATATGCAGCAGAAATAACACTTCATTTCATTAATCAAAGAACTGAAAATTGTTTACATACAGAATGGAAATAAACTAGCTAGAGCGTTGGTAGCTTATCTCTGAGAAGAGATGTGGTGGCTACATGCCTCTGAACTCTGTGTTACAATGAGGCTCGAAGGACTATATAATATTTAGAAACAGTGGAAACCCTACACATCCAAAAACCTAACCCTAGGAGGCGAAACGCTAGAAAGTGGGCCCCATTGGGTAACTTGGTACATCAATTTCCCGGGGTCGTAACTTTGGCATACTACCTCCGTTTGAAGTGCATGATACATCATTACAAATATATATTAAAGGACTACACCCATAAATGATAAACATCGAGTCCATAAAAAACTTCGTTTAGGGCCTCAAAACAGCTCTGAAAGTTTAGGACCCGAAAACTGCCAAAAATAGTAAATTGTGCTACAATTAAGGAGACTGGAAAAATGAAAGAAACAAGGGTGGCGGTCCAAGTGGAATAGGTGGGTGGCCACCAATTTCCACCTGGATTAAAGGATCCTTTTTTTCCCAATGTCCTATCTAATAGATACATGGTTGGTTCTATTTCCTCTTCAGAGAGTCTCTAAACTCTCTATCCATCTTTTTCTAGTATGCTAATAAAAAATGCTTAGACTTGTAGTTGTTTTTTACGGAGGAAATAGGTCTACATTCTTCCTTGTTGAGGCCACTCACTTGACCAAACACCACTCAAATGACTTCATTCTTCTCCCCAATGCTACTAGTAGAAAGGGACACCATGTTATGGAAACAAGCAAGAGCACTCCAACAAGATCCCAACCTGCGAGAATCAAGGGGCCTCCTACACTCTTTTGGAAAGTCCTTTAAGGCTTTGAGTTGTTGTCTCAAAAACTAACATAAGGATTGCACTTCTAGTAGGTAATTCCTCCACTACCAGATAATTCCAACAAGCCATCCACTCCCTTAAGACATCAAGACCACCACTCAAACAACTGCGGTCTTCTCCCCAATGCTACTAGCAGAAAGGGACACCATGTTATGGAAACAAGCAAGAGCACTCCAACAGGATCCCAACCTACAAGAACTAGGGGGGCTCCTACACATTTTCGGTGAGTCCTTTAAGGCTTTGAGTTGTTGAATCAAATACTAACACAAGTATTTATCTTCTAGTACGTAAGTCCTCCACTACAAGAAAACAACAACAAGCCAACCACTCCCTTAAGACAACAAGACACAACACAAACCAACATTTTGGTACAGTTATCTATCACATGTTCTTGATTACCTATATCTATTTCCTGCTAACTCAATTGTTACTATATTGATTACCTTATCCTGCAACATGTGCCATCTCTCAAAAGAACACAAATAGGATATCACACTATACACACTTACCCTACAATTACCACTGTAGATATGCAAATTTAGAATAAAACTGTGAACTTAGAATGGTGTATATTACTATATCTACCAAGTGAAAAGTGAGTTACCTATTTTGTTTGCATCAGACAGATTCAAGTCCAATGGAACTGCTATCATTTCTTCTTGTGATCCATTTCCCACACTTAGTCCTCTTCAGAAAAAGAATGGCATGCTCTACTTGTTCATACAATCCTTTAAGCTCATATAAATACATGATCTGGATTTCCCATCATCAATCTCTGGCATAAAGTCTTGTTTCTCTATACCTTTATCATTATACTCCTCACATATCTCTTTCACTGCCAAAGTAAAATGTTGAAAATATTGAAATACTTTAGAGAATTAATGGATACATGTAAGAAACCTATCCTTGAACCTACAAAAGTATATATTCCTCATCTACAACAGGAATGCAAGATGATTCCATTCCCTTACTTCCAACTTTTCCCCAAGGATTGTTCAAGCGATGAAAGGTGGACTTTGTTGGTACATTAAAACATATACATATAAAAGGGAGGTGTAGATATATCATTATGCTACAAATTAGTTGACAAAGTAGGTAGAATCTCAAGCAATTCCATACAATTTGGCTTGAAACAAGAATTGAGTAAAAATATGACAAGTAGAGGATAAATTATCTTTTGATTCTTTCTATAATAATCACTATTAACATTAAATATATTTTTATTTTTAACAGTAAAGATGATCAACAATTACTAATTTACTAGTCTTTAACTTAAGATGATAAAATATGTTTCGAGTCTTTAAATAATAGTAAGCAGGAAAATAAACCATCTCTCCCAAATCTAGGAACACGTTAAGTAGTTTTGAGAATTTTGTGATACGTTTTAAGACTAGAACAACATCAATACTTTGTCCCTAACAACTAAGCCTATCCATGATCCACAATTAAAAAAAAAGGATTTTTGGCAACTTATGTTGATGAATGATTCTATGCCTATTTTTACCTCAAACAAACTTTTGAAGTAATCCCGGTTTCATTTTAGGAACAAATTTATGGTAAAGAAACAATCTAGGGCTTGTTTTATGGATGAGATGTAGTTCTAGGAAAGGTTCAAGATAGGTGATGTCTTCCTACAATAATAATTAGTCTTCACTAGCAAATATGGTGCAACTAGGGATGATTATACGCTTGTTTAGACCTCTTGGAATCCCTCAACATATGTACCTTCAGTTTTGGGTTCTTTTTAGAGAGATATGTGCATCAAAAAAACAATTTTGCCAGCAATAAAAAAGCATGGAAATAGATGAAAAGACCAATATGAGAAAGTTCTAGGAGTTATTGAGTGGTAGTATCCCTATACCTTGAGGTTGAGAATGTATTAATCCCATAGGAAATCCTAATATCTTAGCTAGTTATGAACAAGAAAAACAAAACAAGGTTTTGGTGTGTTCTGGAAAACCTCACAGTTGCATAAGAAATCGTACAACAACATTTTGGGTAATTATGTGGACAAGACAACCATACAACCTCCACTGTTGGTCATGTTTTTCCCCAAATCAATATATTCTTTTCCATTATGGGAAATCATAATTACCCAACAAAGGTCTGTAACTAAGAGTGTAGACTAGTAAAGGAAGTCTATGTGAGACTGTGAAAACTACATGAACTAAAAAAAATTTGTCTAGAAAATAATGCAACATGTATTTAGTGGAAAGTATAAATGAAAAATAATAAACAAACAATTGTTTTGTCTAAGAGATAATGGAACTTTGATTTAAGATAAATCTAGAATTTCTTGAAGATCCTAAGATAAATCTAGACTTTCTTGAAGATCCTAAGATAAATCTAGAATTTCTTGAATATGATAGGAATTGGCTCTCAAACCCTAACTATCATAGGGTGTTAGTAAGATCTTCATTATTATCCTCAATTGACCCCATTTAATAAGACACTAGACTCCAATCCCTTCATCCCCATTATCTTTTACTTTCATGAAAAGACTTGGTTTGTTGGGGTTACTCTTCAAATTCATCGAGAGCTTCATTACTAAACCCTAGTAATCCTATTTAGGGACTCCTTTAATCTAGAGAATAGCTAGCTTAAATAGTATAAGAGGGTTAGGTGTGGGGACATTGACCTCCCCCTTAGTTATCCATAATCCATTATTGGTTTTAGGGCTCTCAATCTCACGATTTTGGTTTGTGTGGTACCATTTTGGCACCATTGTCGAGGATAAATCACATCTCCCATATATGTGGTAATGCTACGTATGACACCTATGAGTGCATAATTTTAAAAATCCTTTGCTCATATGGTGACTTCGTGAACAGACAAATCCCTTTTCCTTGAATATTTTTCAAGACGTGTTGATTGTAGGGGGAAACAAGAAACAATGTGAAGGAAATTGAAGATTCACCTTGGCGACTCCACAGTTTGGAGAAAGTATGAAAATTATGTGTGGATTTCAGATTTCATTTTTAGGGTTGAGGACCTGAAGAAATATGGCATATTAGGAGTTCCATGAGGTTTATCCTTCTATTGATGTTATGGAAATTCCAAGGTATCCAAATAAGATCCCTTCAAAATGAGAATATCATGTTTTAAATTTTCATGGGGATATTCATCAAGCACCTCGTTATCTTTCTTCATTTATGGATGCTATATGTCAAATATCAAAGTTGTTCATGAAGGTGTTTTGATGAAGATATTTGCATTTTCCTTGCAAAGGGATGCAAAATTTCAGGTTAATAAATTTTTCAAATTTTTTTCAAGCGCTTCATGAGCAACAGGAAGCTATTTATGTGAAAGAATAAAGCGTTAAAAATCTAAAAGATTCTTACCCAATCACAAAATAAATTATCCAATACTTTATGCTTGAGTATGAAAGAGACCCTTTCGATGCTCTTTTGGATCAAATCAAAACATATGAGGAGTGATTTGTCTCCTTGACTGAATCCATCTAAGAAAAGATTGGCAAAGGAGGAGCCAATGAAGAAGTGCATGAAATGATCCTTGTTGAAAGCACTCAAGTACCTTGTCATCAAGAAGAACCTATGCCTATTGAAGACATCATTGAAGATCAAGAAGGGCATGTGCCTAGCCATGGGGACTCCTTTGAATCTCAAGCAATGAAGAAGAGCCCATGCATGTTGAAGAGGTACCTTGCAACTCCATCATCATTCATGAAGAAGTTCTTACACGAGACATCAAACAAGATCAATAAGAATAGCATGTGCAAGGGGCCCTTGAAAGTATTGGTGTTGAAAACCTAGTTGGTAAAGACACTTATTCCACTCACCATGAAGGTGAGGGTTTGGTGAGTTTTTCTTCACAAAATTTTGAAATTGTTGAAACGTCTTTTAATGATTCGAGAGAATAAATGATGGGGTCAAACCCTTATGTGATCATAAGATAGATGATATTTTTTATATTATGGATGATATTTTCCTAGAAGTAAAGCATGCTTGTAATGAAGATTCTTGGAGATAGTTTGGAGATCCTATTTATGATACTTCTAGTGTTGAAAGTGATGAATAGTTTCAACCATATCATCATGCTAATACTACAGATTTAGAGTAGCATGAGAGGATTTTTTATGTAGATTTGGGGAATCCTTATGTGCCCTCTTTTAGGGCAGACTTGGTCGATCATTTCCTTCCATCTTCTTTAGATATTATTTCATATTTGGAGCAGAAAGATGATGTCTTATTTGCAAGTTTGGAACAGCATTGTTTTCTTTCTTCAAGGGCAAGTTTGGGCTATCTTTGTTTTCCCTCTTCTAGGGAAAATAAGGGGCATCATTCCCAGCCATGTTTTCCAAAGAGTGATGTTGATATTGATGATGAATTGGGGCAGCAAGAAGGTATTGTTTATGCAGGTTTGGTAGGAATTTCCATCCATATCCTTCAATAATCAATGCTGGTTGTTATCTTGATTTGGGGCAGCAAAAGGGTGTTATTATTATAAGTTTTGGGCAGAGCATTGTACTCCCTCTCCTAGGGTGTATTTTGAGCAATTCTTGCAGAGATATTTCTAGCAAGGAAATGCTTTTGTTCATGCTGATTTGCATCATTTCTTGGGGTTGTTTAGTCATGGATTTTATGCAGAGAATTTCCAGACACCAAATCAATTTAAAAATGATGAATTTGAATGGGCAAGAAATCAACAAATCATTTTTATTTTGATGCTTTGTGAGTACATTTACTTCTCTGGAGGATGGAAACTGGATATGGCATTAAATCTCTAACATAAGGTAAAGGAAGGCTTCACGCCATGTTATGGATTTCACACCATGGTCATTAATTCATACTCAAATTCTAGGAAATTGGATATTTCTATCATTATTTGCAAAAATGGAAAAGACAATTATATTGTTCATGGATACTATATTTGTTCTCTAGTGAAAATTCATGTTGCTCAATGACAGGTTGATCGGTCCTGGGTTTTTGGGATTGGGTAGTTGGAGAAGAAAGTTAATCTTTCAAAGTCTTCCATTTTGGGAGCATTTTTTATATAAAGGGATGTTTTGTGAATGGTAAAATTGTTTTGTACCCTCTTAAGGAAGATCAATACAAATTGTTTTTATTTTCTATTCTCTTCTTCCCTATTATTTCTACTATTGTAGTAACAAACATGGTGATTCAACTTTCTTGTCATGTGATTCAACTTTCTTGTGATTCAACTAACGAATATGAAATATGAGCGAGAATCCCATATTATTAGTGTATATGAAACCTAAAATATCAAAAGTAGATCCTTTGATAAAGCACATGATATGCATACCCCCTTTGATTCAAATAGTTCAACAAGATTAACAAGCATAAGCCACCTCTATAATATGTTCAAAAGTATGGCTTAGAAAAGGAATTAAAATTGACTTTGTGTACGGGTCTGTAGGAGTGATTAGAAGCTAATACAACAACAGAAGAAATATAAAGCTTTTTAGAATAATAAGGAATTTGGTGTTTTATGAATTATGACTGACATGTTTAGTTTCTAGGTATTTTATCCATAACTTGCATTCCTCTTGAAGCAACTCCAAGTGTCCAGAAAAGGTTTTAAGCCCTTTAATATGATGTTTGTGCCATTTTTGCTGCAATCCTTTGTATTCTTCCTCATGTAACCCTAAGAGAACGCACACCTTCCAACTCTTTCATTCTCCTGGACAAGCTCAAACAACCGAAGCTCCCAATTCATGTCTCACTCCCAAGGGACTGAACTTGGGTAGCAAGAACAACACGCTTAAACAAGCTATCAATCAAACTCTCTGTCTTAGCCTCGATATCATCGAGCATGGTCTGCACATTATTCTTGAACTTACAAACCAGAGCCTTGACCTCAATCTGTATGAGAATAAACTCTTCATCATGGTCGTAAGCAACCCTAGATGGAGTTTTTTCTGTTGTTTCTCCATTGTTATCTTCTTCCTCGGCATGTTGATGATATTCTTATTCTTCTTATTCAATTGGATCATCGGTAACTTCCCCATTATGTCCCTGCATGGCATGAGAATGGATCCTCAATTATTCGTTCATGTGTACAGCATCAGTTCTACTTTCATGGAGGCCCTCGTTAACATCCCTAGTGTGGGTCTACCTGGCATAATACCGACTCCTTATTTCTTTGTTCTGTTCCATTTCAATGACTTGGAAGCTTCATTTCTTCTATCATGGCGACCTTAGATGCACTTCCAGACCTTATACATGCCCTCCTCATGTGTGCTCTTGTAGGGAAAAACTCCTCTGCGATTTTTGTGTCCCTGAGCTTAGACTCAATAGTCCAAAATATGGATCTCATACACCTCATATTTTCATAGATATCCCCATGGAATTCATTTGTAAGGGTTTCTTTATCTTTCTCATACAACTTGGCCATATTAACTTGGCCTCCTGTAGAAGATGCCAGGAATGCATTGGCCAAATTAATGTCATCCTTGACAGACCATTTCTTGGTTGTATCCTTAGTAGGCTCCCTCAGCTTCTACAATCCATTCGATCTGTGGGCCTCGTCCTCGAGGAGCGAGAGAAGTGAGGGCTCTTTCGAATAATAGCTCTTCGATATCAATCTGTGATTTGCTCGTTTTTATGCGATATAATAATTTAAAAATAATTTATTAAAAAAAAACATTATGTATTCTTCTACTAAAGCCACATCCGAAAATCCAAAGGCTCATCGAAAATCTGACAACACTGCAAGACAACCAAAAGAAATCGGAAGATACGGTACTTTACATCATTGCAATCCGACAAAAACATACTTTACGTCGGATGTTGTCAGATTTTGTTGCCGGATTTTGGGCTCAAATCTTGTTGTGTTAAAAGAAATAAAATAGACACCAAACAACGTATAATAAAATCATACAAACATACATGACAATCGTAGCAATTATATCTTGGCTTGCAAGTCAATAAGAAAAATGAGATTATTATAGACTCTAGTAGCTTGTGGTACATCATTTCAATGTAGGGTGAATAATATTGAATGTAAGTTCTTGAAATATTTATTAGAATTTATAATGCATTTGAAGAGGAGAAAATTCTTATATTTTAATGATTGGACAACATCCTAAAACAATTCTAATCATTGTATTGCTTGAAGTGTATACTAAGCTACTTATTCTGTCAAACTAAGAAATGAGAGAGTTGTGGTAGGTACATTATTGAAGATGAAAATTTGTTATTGCTGTGCTCCCCTATATTTGTGTAGTACTACTTCGACTAATTTTTGTTAGAAATTCCAACATTTAGAGGTGTTTTTTCTTCTTTTATAAAATGGGAGGATATATTCATAATCAATATGCTTTAATCCTATTTGCTTATAGCTTTACAATAAATATTTAAATATTGATGTAGATATATGTGGGAGTTGAGCTATCAAAATTAGTTTAGACACTAATTTTGTATTCAACAAACTTTTAAAAGCAATATTGAGGTCATTGAAATCTTAGAACTTATTGATAATGTTCATGCTTATCTAGAATTTGAATGGTCAATTACATGGTTACAATGTTACATTAATACAGGTTTTGGAATGGGATTTCAAATAGGTTCTAGAATGATATTTCAAATGTATTTTGGAGATTCAAGGAAATTCTATTTTTCTTTTAATAAATAGTTCATGTGTGATGATTTAGTGTCCAAGTCCTTGCAAAACTGATGCGTGTTTTTTTACTCTATTCTACAAATGCATACCAACACAACAATGATTTTCCAGCTGCTACTTTATCTTACAAATGCATGGGATTGGCACATATACATTTAGTACTTGATAGAAATGTAGGTTTAAGAAGAATTCAACATGAATTGCAAGTAGCTTTGCAAATTATTCCACTTGGTAAGCAAGCATTAGTGCAAAATTTGAATTGTTTTTGTTATGATATGCATTGAATTATTACTTCAAACTGTCAATCTGCATAGTTTCAAAATCTATACAATATATGGCCCGGAAAACAAGTCAATATAGTAGTTTAACATAGCTGAAAAGTATTATACTAAGACTTTTTTTCATACTATGTGAATGTTCATCACAGTTTGTTATATATATGCATTTTAGTTCTAATTAAAGTAAATTAATGCTCTATTCCATGTAAGATTGAGATCATTGAAATGTTAGAACTTATTGATAATGTCCATGCTTATCAAAAATTTGAATGGTCAATTACATGGTTACAATGTTGCATTAATATAGGTTCTGGAATGGGATTTCAAATGTCTTTTGGAGCTTCGAGGACATTCTATTTTTCTTTTAATAAATAGTTCATGTTTGATGATTTAGTGTCCAAGTCCTTGCAAAAGTGATGCATATTTTTTTGACTATATAGGTCTTGTACAAATGCATGCCAACACAACAATGATTTTCCAGCTACTACTTTGTCTTACAAATGCATGGCATTGGCACATATACGTTTAGTGCTTCATAGAAATGTAGGTTTAAGAAGAGGCCAACAAGAATGGCAAGTAGCTTTGTAAATGATTCCACTCAATAAGTAGGCATTAGTGCAAAATTTGAATTATTTCTTTTATTATATGCATTGAATTATTACTGCAAAGTGTCAATATACAAAATGTCCAAATCTATGCAATATAAGGTCTAACAAACAATTCCATGTAGTAGTTGAACATAGTTGAAAAGTATTATACTAAGATTTATTTTCATACTATGTGGATGTTCATCACAATTTGTTCTACATATGCATTTTAGTTATAATGAAATTAAATTAATGCTCTAGTCCATTGGGAAAACTACAAACATACTAGATGTGATAATGCAAACCATGAATAGGAGAATGAAAGAGTCTCTTCCAAATACTCTTAGTTGCATTTTATTTTTTAATATTTGGTATTACCATCCACAAAAGTGGTTTTCTTGGCCTCTACATTTTTACGTGTTGCCATTGTTATGTTGTTTAAATTTATATCTTGTTGAAACATGGTGCCAATCTGCATCAAAGTTTGGCTTTCAAGATTTTCTATTTCTAAACAAAAAATCACAACTTCTATTCATAGAGGCACTCCTGATTTGCTTTCAAGCACTTATAAAAAAAATTACAGTAAAAGGACTAAACCTTTTACCCCATACATTCTTATATCCCATATAATAAGAATGTAAGTTGTAATTTCATATCATTATGTATAGATTGATTTGTGTAAAATTGATCGATTTTCTTTGTTGAAACTTTCACCAATAGCTAAATAGAAATTATTATTTAAGTACAAACATAGCATGTCAATTCATCATTACAGGTTTTTGCAAAAGTAAATAATTCTTTTGTTGTTTTCATATATTCCAAATGTGGAAAAAATGAAATATATACATTGAAAAAAGTCATTTATTTTAGCTTTCATGATGTAAACAAACGAATTCATCTTGTATTACTTTCTATGAAAGAAATAGCTCATTAATATGGTGGGAAACGAGAAGAATATCCTCATAGGGAAGGATCCCATTATCGGTTCCTCTGCTTCTCCTTACCTCCAACATGATCTTATTGAATATCTTAATGACTATGGTATCTATACACTTCAGGATGCATGTAACCCTTCGGTAGAGGCGCTTTCTTGCTAGTTACTAGCAGAGGATTTGGAGCTGGGGGTATTTGGGCATCCAGCTGGAATGATTATATTCATGGCCTTGAACACATAGGTATAACACTTAAGCTCACTGAAGATAAACTGCTCTGGTCCCATAATAAAAAACATGGCATGGTCTCGGCGTCACAGGGGCATGATCTTATGGCCAAAACTCTGATTGATCCATCTTTGGATTCTTCGATAGCAAAGATATGGCATGGAAACTTTCCATGAAAGATTAACTGTTTCTTCTGGTTGACACTTCATAATAGAATATTGGCGTGGGAGAATTTAGTCAAGCATGGATGGATAGACCCCAACAGATGTGCCTTATGCCTCGTGGAAGTGGAGAACACTCAACACTTGTTTATTGACTGCTTGTTCACCTCTCCGGTGTGGTCAAAACTATGCAGAATTCATAACTGCAATTCACCACTCTCTGGTGGCTCCCTGGCAGTTAATATGAAGTTATGGTTTGCAAAATATTATAAGCACTCTCCTTGTAGATACTTGATGATCCCTACTTGCTGGAGCATTTGGAAGACCCATAATTCTTGTATCTTTGATGGTATCCTAGAGAATGTCAATTGTGTGGTATTAAGGGTTGATTATCTGATGCACTTTTTCCCGAGTCCTATAAATAAGGTTAAGCACAGAGTTACTGGTGATGCCCCTAAGCTGATCTTTCTTTGTGGTTTCTTCGACAGGGTAGCAGCAGCCTCACAGGATGGTGCAAGGGCATATATTGTCATCAACAGTTCCCATGCTCTCCATTTCAAGCTCGGGTGTGTTCCCTCACCAATACCAAAGTCGAGCTCTTGGCTTTGTGGTCTCTCCTCTTTGTGGCACACAAAATAGGCCTCCCACATTTGCATATATTTGGTGACTCCTCAGTCATGATAAACTGGGCAAATAACAAAGCTACTCTATCCTCATTTGAGCTAACCTATTGGTGTGAAAGTACTAGGGCTCTTATAAATGGTTTCTCTTGGCTGGACATTCAGAATATATATAGGGAGCACAACCAGAGTGCAAACACCTTCTCCAAATATGCCCTTATTTTGATCCTTGGTTCCCTACATTTCATGGAAATATTGGATGGTATCATTTGCATGAGTGGTATTTTTAAGCTCTTTTAGAGCTTGTGCCAGAGCTCAGTCTCCTTGTCTTTTTGGCACCTGACTGGTTTGTATCCCTTTGGGATTTTCAAGTATGAGGGATGGGCATCTCTGGAACAGCTCTTTGGGCTCTAGTTGTTCGCCTGGTACAGAGTGCTTACCGTTTGGCACGGAACTATTTTGGTAATGGCCTCTCCCTTTCTGTATTGGGAGCAGATAATATGATATATGTTTATCATTGCTTGTTTTTTAGAAGGCTCGCACTGTTAGCTATTGCTTATAGCACTTTTGTAATATCCTATCATGGGAGGCACTTTCTAATGCCCTTTGATTCAATTGAATATCAAGGACATGATTTTTTCGTTTGAAAAAAAAATAGCTCATTAAGATGATGTATGTAACACCAACTCTCATGAGTATGGATTAGCTTCACATCAGTGTTGTTCATGTGAACAAAGCTCTAGTTTGGGAAACAATATCGGTATATTAATTTTGGCCACTTAGACGTGCAATGTGTTCTCACTATATTTTGTCAAGGTTTAAAAAACTTTAGGGGCATGCAAGTAGGCAGATGTTTGGATTGAGTGGTAAAATAGATTCATTTTATATTTGTACTATTGAGATTTTTTTGACAACTTCAATGGATTGATCCAAAATAGGGTGCAACCTTTCACAAGAATGGAAAAAATTTCAATCTTCATATTATATGATCTTTGAATCTTTCATTAATATTTTAAATGAAGCTCGAGAATGATGATATTAACCATATTCGTAAGTGTTATTTTTTATATTAAGATATATTAAAGTAATTGATTTTTTTATATATTAAGATATCTTAATTTGGATTCTGTAAGGTTCCACTTCAAACTCAGTGACAAACTTGGCAAAGTGTTATGAATTCCTATAATGACAACCTCTCGAAGAGACTCAGTGGCAAACTTGGAAAAGTGTTATGAATTCCTATAACAACAACCTTCGTTATATACATAAAAGTAAAAAATGTTAACATGCCTAAATATATCAATGGTTCACTAATATTGTTTATAGGCCCACTTATCTCATCTTTCCATAATTTTTTTTAATGTTGTATGAATTATAAATTTGTTATTTATTATCCCTTCCTTTATATGGAAATTCTTTCATATATTCCCATCTTCCATAAGTATTATTTATTTATTTATTTGATTTTATTTATATTGCATGAGTTATACATTTATTATGGAAATTCTTTAATATTATTACCCTCCTCCATAAAGTGTTTTTTATGTTGCATTAATTATATATTTGTTATTTATTATTCCTTCATTTATATGGAAATTCTTTGATATATTCTCATCTTCCACAAAGTTTTTATGTTCCCGACAGGGAATATATATGAATCGGTTAGGTGGATTAATTCTAAAAATATATTTAAATTTTTTATTTTTCAAATGTTTCTAATATAGTTTGATTATTTTTTATTTTTTGAATTAATTAAATTTTGATTTAACTTAGTTTTTATTGGTCTTTTAAAGGTGACGTTTGCTTGGGACTTTATGCCCCAAGACCCGGCGGCGTGATAAGGTAAGCAATGGCATTGGGAAGGGTTTGCATTAAGGTGAGACCTGTTCTAATATCCTCGGGCAGTGCCACTGACATCCTCGAGGTAAGCAATGGCATTGGGAAGGGTTTGCATTAAGGTGAGACCCGTTCTAAAATCCCCGGGCAGTGCCACTGACATCCTCGATTGTGGAGGCTTTGCAAGAGGGTTTGCGGTAAGGTGAGGACCTGCATGCCCTTCGTGGTTCCACGATCACCCCATGTCTGTGAGCTATTTAATAGTATTAATATCAGCATTTACGCTTCTCGCAATAGCAGTTGGTTTAATTAATACAAAATAGTTAATGGAAAAATCCCAGAAATTTATTTGATAAAAAAATTAAATAAACCAGCAAAGTTTCTCCGTCGAAATAAATAATTGATAAGAAGGGACGCAGTGAGAATCAGGCAGCTCCATGGATCGATGTGGAGAGAGCATTGACAATCCAATTAAGTCATATTTATGTTGATCTATCATTCATATCATTTGAAATATTATACATTGTATGGAATCGATTGTAATACAATATTGCAGAAGAAAGCATTAGAACATGTACAGGAGGAATGCATTTTATCAATGAAGTTGATTGAGATCAACACATTTTGCATGGCAGATCTGAGTTGCTCGTCTAGACCCAACGCTCTATTGGCTGCAAAGAATATAATAACGGCCCTCGAAGCCAAATATCTCTCGGCGGGCAATATTAATCCAGTTCCATAGTTCCAAGTATTCTTTAATGATCTTCCTTCCAACAATTTCAATACGCTCTTCAGGACGTTGCAGTTACATTCAGTACATGTTACTGATAGGATTAACGCAACGGGGAATATTGTAGCAGCGAGATCATATTTCGCAGTAGGCGTAGCGGGGTTGCTCTACGAGAGGCTATTTCCAGACAAGAGTCTTCATTTCGTTCATTCTGCATTTAGTCTTCACTGGCTTTCTCAAGTATGTTTTGATATAATTCCTAGAGTTTACATATGTTTGTTCTGCCATTAATATTGCATATAGCATAATTTTGAGGTGTCCGTATAAGACTCATTGTATTGTCCCCCCTGAGGTTTTAGAAAAGAATTCAGTGACATGGAACAAGGGTAAAATCTCCTAGGCAGGGTCTCCGGCTGTTGGAAACGCTTATCTTCGACAATTTCAGAAGGATTTCAATGCATTTTTGAGATCCCCGGCAGAGGAGATGGTTGCAGGAGGCCGCATGTTTTTGCTCTTAATGGGTCGAGGATCCAACCGACCAGGGTTTGATAGCACTCACCTTCGGGTCGTTGGAAATATGTTTGAATGATTTGGTATCTCAGGTACTTTCGCCGCTTGTTTTCTTGGTGTGTTTGGTGTTCTCAGGTACTAATTTCAAAATATAGTATTTTGACATTGTATTGGTGCAAGGGTTGATCGAGGAGGAAAAGCTGGACTCGTTCGACCTGCCTATGTTTGGGCCATGTCTGGAGGAAGTGAGGAGTGAAGTAGCAAGAGAGGGCTCATTTCAAATAGAAATATTGGAGCTCCTAAAATCATCGGAAATGTTCTCTAAAGAGGAGATGGCAGCCATCAGCGGCTCGGCCTCTGGAAAGGAAGCACACAGGAAAACATTTGCAAAGGAAATGAGAACAATGATGGAGAATCTACTGAAATATCATTTCAGAGAGGAAGTAATGGAGGCGCTATTCGAGAGATACAGAGAAACAATGGCAAAGAAAGTGATTAAATCCATCGACTCTACCTTGAAGGGAGAATTCCTGAATATAGTCTTGGAGCGTAAATGAAAGTTGCATTTTAAAGGCTTAACAATATATTTTCTATGTGGTGGTTAGCATCGTTGGTTGTTGAACAAGCCATAAGTTAATTGTGTCCGATAAGTTATATGCTAGTTAAGTGTGTCTAGCATAAGTTATATGCTAGTTGTTTTTTCTTAAAATGGTTAGTTGATTTTTTTAATGCCCATTTGTAATTAGGTTGTTTTGTGTGAGAAATATGTAAGTTATATGTTAGTTGTTTTAGTGGCCGGATGGAACCCAACAGATCTTCCATCTTTCTTCAACAAGGCAGATGCGATCCATAGTACCTTCTTGATTTCATTCATAAGTCCTTTCAGTCCAATCGTAGGGAAGATTAAGTTCTCTATAATTCCTTTGAGGATCTTGAAAGCGCGGCAGTGAACAGTTCAATGAATTTACAACCTCCAGTTATGTGTGTGGGTCCGCTTCTTCCATCGGGTTATTTGAGCGGTGAAAATTCTGAAGACATAGGAATTGGAACAAGCATTTGGGTTGAATATAACTCTTAGCAGTGGCTAATATGACTCTTCGCAGTGGCTAGATAACAAGAGCAATGGTTTCGTTATATACATTTCATTTGGTAGTATGATTCATGTGTCTGTTGGAAAAACGTAATTACTCGCAGATCTGTACTTGACTTCCAGCTGACTCTGTCAGAGTCTGTACGAGTCAAGATCTTGTCTGTCAGTCTGACAAGAAGGAAAAGTCCACAATTCGGCTCTGTAAACCAGTCGAATTTATTTCAGAAGCTAAGTTGTTAGGTAGATAGTTATTACAGTCTTTAATGGCAACTCAGTCGGCCCATGTAGTAGCAATTTTCAAATTTCTTATAAATAGAAGAAGCAAATTGTAAATCAGTAGACAGATAGTAGACAGCAGAGGAACTCCGGGTGAGAAAGAGAAGTCGAAGCTCAAGCTTCTGTGCATGTGATTTAATCGACGAGCTGAAGCTCTGTAGACCGACGAGTCTGAACGGACAAGTCTGGACCGACCATTTTATAACCGACAAGTTTGTAGTACTTTGTTATTTCAGCATAGTTAATATATGAAATAGTTTGTGGTTGAATGCATGATTATTTGGCCGCACATGTTTCAAGATTTACTCCTGTAACTGTCTTTTACAGTTACTGATAAGTAAAAGAACAAGAACCCATAAAAATCTCACCGCGTGAAAGTTCCAGGTTTTACGGCACATTGGTCAACTCAAGTATTCCTACATATTTGGGCACATGTTTCTCATAAGTTATTTGGATTTGTAAATGTGTCTATTTTACTTCATTTTACTCACAGGTGAAAAGCATTTGTAATTTATTAAGGCTTTAGACTAAGAAACATATTCTGCAGATTTCGACCAAAGAGAGCCGACTTGAGTGGCCAGTGAGTTAGCCGACTAAAGCAGCCGACTTAGTTGAAGGTCCGACTTGGTTGAAGAGCCGACTTGGTCGGAGTAAAAGTGGTCGAGGTAAAAATCGGTCGGACAAGTAAGTCGGAGTAATTTTGGTCGAGTGAAGGACCGACTAAAATTTATAAACTTGGCTAGTCGGACATAGACAAGTTTCACCCCACTGGTGAAAAAGAAAAGTGGTCGGCGTGAAAAGTAAAAGTGAAAATTTGAAATTTGAATATTGAAAGAGCCCTAAACCCAAGTTTAGTCAGCTCGGTTTTGGCTATCAGTGTCTAAAGGTCAAGTGGAGGAAATAGCGATGGGGCTCAAATCCAGTGGACAACCAATCCTATGGGTTCTTCGTCCAGACATAGCCGGAGCTTTAACAGTCTTAGAATGCTTACCGGATGGCTTTCTGGACGAGATGGGAAACCAGGGGCTCATTGTTCCATGGTGCAATCAGCTATGAGTGTTATCCCATCCCGCCATTTCCGGATTCATTACTCATTGCCGGTGGAACTCAATGCTTTAAGGTGTAGCTCTTGGAGTTCCCAGTCTTCTTTTGTTGCGGCCGGTCGTATATCAATTAACAAGATAAATAGTTGATAATAATAAGGCATGCTTCTAGCAGTACTGTAGTTCTAGGTGTCTTACCGATAAATATTGCAGCCGACTATCAATTCAACACTTGAGTTTCATATACAGTTTAATTCATCTAAGTTCTTAAAAATATCAAGTCCTCACTCACTGAAGTTTCTAAATTCAGCCCGGCTTATTTTTGAAAATGTTATTTTATGTTAATAAGACTAACAATTTCTTATTAACATAAAAATAGCAAATATGTTATTTGCCTGCCCGCTCACCGAAATCCCCACAGCAGCCGAGAAAATGACGACATCCGTTACAGCGTTGTCGTTACTCATGAGACTTATGGCAACGCCACTGAATTGCTTCTCAATGGGGATTGAGCCCGCGGTTATGTGCTGCCCAAGAAAGGAATTCCGGATGAAGGTCTCATGCCCACCCTGAACCATGATGCCAAAGGACATGAAATGCGAAATATAACAGTTATATATTCCCTATCGGGAACATAATAGCATAGTGTT